>JAHREE010000118.1:2168663-2214879 GCA_033628505.1 Tringa tobata | reverse complement strand
CTTTCCCCTTCCCTTTCCCTTTCCCTTTCCCTTTCCCTTTCCCTTTCCCTTTCCCTTTCCCTTCCCTTCCCATCTTCCCTCCAGTGCAAAGCTTTTTTGATTCAATGGACACGTTGAAATGCCAGCAGAGGGAAGGAAGGTATTCTCACTATTTCCTGTCACTCAGATCTCTCCTTAAAACACTTATGTTGTTTCAAATCTCACGTTGCTTTTATCTCACTATCATTTATAAGACCGTTACAAATAATAAATCCTTCCTGGGATGCCCCATTTTATGGACCAAAGCAATTCTCTGTTCACAGAGACAATTTTCCTTCCTTATATATCACCTAGGGCAAAACTGCAGGTGCTGAAGTAACTTCACCAATGAAAAAAATTTACCAGAGACTTAAAAGATTAGGCTGGGGAAGGTAATGGATTATACTGATGGACTCAATCACCTACATTTACGTGGAGAGTGTCTTCAGCTCTGACCATAAGCTGCTGAGTAACACACTGAGTAATTTAGAGGCTGGACAAAGGCCTCTAAACAGACTGATAACAGAATACTGTAAAGCAGCCCTAACTTTATCTCCCACCTGTTGCCTTTTCTACAGACCCCAGCAGCTAAGCCCTCTGTGATATGTACCCCACGGGGCAACGGCAGACCCCCAGAGCCAACCCATGCAAGTGAGAGGTGGTGGCAGGGAGATCAGAGGCTGCCTTTGTCTGTTCTTGTTGGTACTTGCCCTTCCAGTGAGAAATCTACGCATACATGTTACTGCAAACTACTCTGAAATCTCTTTTCACCTCCTCACAGCTGCTGTGTAACACGCACCATCATACAGGTCTTTTCTGAATTTGACCCACAAACTTCAAGCGAAGTTTCACCTCCTCTTTCCAGATCTTCTTTTGATGTGCTATTTTCATAAGTATTAGACTGAGCTACCAAAACCTATCTTTATTTCTCCCCCTCCACTCTGGATGCTTTCAAATGAATTAACTGTGATTCTGACCCCTACTGTGCTGGTTAGTTAATATGAGCAGTGAGTTAAATGAGATTCAAGTTTGATTTGATCCTGATGTAATGTGCACTGGTGCAAATCTTAAAGTTTTACTTTAGATTTGTTTGGGTTATAGCAGTGTAAAAAAAAGGTCTGAGAGCAGCTGAATTTGGATAGTGCTTCCAAAATACCTGGATTTTCATCTCCTTTGTCTTGACAAGTAAAGCCTGATCATCCTACCACTGCAATTTCTTTTGAAGTTCTGGCAGTTTAGTTCCAGAGTGTGAGCAGAAATTGTGAGCAGAGAGACCGAAAGCTGAATAATCTAGTTTACAACATCTGCACGAAATACAGTTTAATTCCACGTGTGTAGTACAGAGGGGACCAAAAGGATCCTATATATATTTTTCAAGATGTCCGCATCTCTGGCCAAAGAACTTTACCAGATGTTTCAAATATATCTTTTCTGATGGAGATGTATCTTTTTACATACGAATCTCACCCAGCTCTCCCACAGACTTGAAGCTAGCCCAGTTTCTTCCTAATGGGAAAAAGATCACGTTTCCAATGCCTTTCAGAAATTTTACGCCTAATTAAGTTCCCATTAATGGGGTTGAGAAGGGCATCTTTATTTCCAGCACACACTTTTTGGCATTTGTGGGTTGGTGTTGGTTTGTTGGTGTTGTTTTATTTTTTTTTAAAAAAGGTTACTTGGACTTCTGTGGCTTTATGGATTTTTAGGTGTTTTTTTTTGTTTTCCCCTTTTTCCCTTTTTCTCACTTGTCAGTGCAAAGCCATGTGCCATTACCCAATTTCGTCTGGTTTTCTGGTCTATGCAAATTTCTTAGCTTTTTTTTTATCTAGGGAGTGACAGAAATGACAAAAAACTCTTTCTCACCAGCTGAAAATGGGCGAAGCTGTGGAGCCAGCCAAGTGGCTGACAACAGTGCCACCCTGCGTCCCAGCCGGCGGTGGGACCCACTGCCTCTCAGCCCCCGAAAACGCATTTATTAAACCCTTATCAGACACACCAGTCTCCTCCAGCTCTCGTGCACCGCACGCACTAGTAAGACTCCTTTCCTGATGCTTCCTGGCAATCATTTACTTTCTGAACCCCCTCTTTAACTTTCTGCCGGGAGGTGAATTTATGGCTGCCTCGCAGAGAGCAGCCTTCGGAGCAGCACAAATAATCATTGGGATAAGGCACCTTTCCTCAAACAGTTTGATTCTGTAATTTGGGTAGAAATGGTTTGATGGAGCTGCAAATCAATATTACTCTGTAAATTTTTAATGTTCACACCATGTGAAATGCTGTAAATAAAATAAGCTAACCACAATAGGCTATTCTTTGTAGTTCATTTAAAAAAAATGTCTGTTCAGCAGTATGGCTAACTACTTGCTGTAGATATGGCTTTAAAACTGTCTAGGCTAATACATCAAGACCAGAATTTGAATAACCTCTAGTGGCAGGCAATTTTTCAGAACTCCCAAATACTACAATAAGTAACACCAGATTTTTTTTTTTTAAGTTACATGCTAATATAGACAGGACTGAAAATACGTAAGATGAGTGTAAGATTCTTGCACTGGCATGTTTATGAATCCAGTGGCAGTTTGTTAATTATTAGAGATGAATTCAGAGCAGAGAAATCAGATCTGGATTTCAGCCCTAGACACACATAGATGACCTGGGAGTTTGAGGCTGGGGGGCGCTTCATTAAGTGACCCCACTATAGAAATGTGTAGGTACCTTTATCTCTACCTTGGATCCAGGCTTTAAAAAAGCATCCTAACCCATCATCATAGATATATTTTAGAAAAGAGAAACTTGGGCACAAAAGGGGAAAAAAATAGCCTAAGCATATATGGCAGCTAGACCCATTTGAAAAAAAAAAAAAATCAACAACACCTCAAACCAACACCAAAAAAAAGCATAAAAAGCAAATACAAACAGCATCTGCAGCATAAAAAAACCACCTTTTGTAACTTTGCTTCCTGCCTGTGCCTTGCCCAGAAGACTCTCGGCAGGAGGTGTGTCACTATGGAGACAGATTGATGACTTTTCCAGCAGTGGTATGTCACTGACTGATTTGATGGTCTGGTCATAGATGCTGCCACGTGGGGGATATCACTCTGTATTTAATCTTGCCCTGCCAGCAGAGCAAGCAGCGCTCGGGAGCAATATGCAAAAGCCTGGCATAGAAGGACATATATGATTATATGCCACCACATCTGAACACCCTCTTCTAATTCAAAAGAGACCTTATGTCCAGCTTTCATGGCCTTACACAGAGTTCAGGGGGGAAAGTGAAGTACAAAGGCTTTCTTTGGCCTGAAGTTGGTTAGGAGGGAAAGCAAAGATGAGCCGGTAATATTGAGAAAGTGGTCAGAAAAAGCCAGATCCTGGTTTCCTTACTTGCATCCTAACTCACAGAATCACAGAATGATATGGGGTTGGAAGGGACCCTGGAGATCATCTAGTCCAGCACCCCTGCCAAAGCAGGTCCACCCAGAGCAGGTTGCACAGGAACGTGTCCAGGTGGGTTTTGAATGACTCCAGAGACAGAGACTCCACCACCTCTCTGTGCTCTTGGCATGTGTCACTCATATCTAAGCATTTTACTATTAATAAAACTTTTTACAATACTTTAAAAATCAAAACAGGCCATTCTAACAAATAAGAATTGTTTCTTCTTCTCTCCCAAGTACGAAATCAGTTAAAGCCGATTTTTCCTCTGAATCTTTGATAAATTAGATTCACCGAAAATCCTCAGCTTTTTACTTTCCCACCCTTTGCACAACTGCCTAGCAAAGGCTGTTCCTCCCTAAAGACCATACAAAATCAGTTGTTCAACCACTGGTAGTCGTTAATTTGAGACTTTCATGTCCTGCCACTGGCTTAGTGACTAAAAATGCAAAAGTTCAAAGATAAAAGCTGCTGTTCTACTTTATCACTGCAACATGGTCACACACTGTTAGGAGTACGATGACTTCATCCAGACACTGATCTAAGGAGGGTATAGGAAAAGGATAAAGGCTGATGGATGTTCACAGTGAGCACATCCCAAGTTTAAGGAAAAAAGCATGAAGCTTGTTTGAAACTTTGGCAAGTGGGCAATGAAGTCCAGTGTCTTGGGGTCACCTGGGAGCCAATTATCAGCAAAAAAGGACACCAGTGTATGGATAGTTTGGGAAAAATCTAGAAAGTGAAGACAGAGAAGGAGAGGGTAAAACAGCAGAATAAGAAAATCACCTTGGTGCTGGCATTCAGGTGAACTGTAATGTGACAACGCTGCCAAAGGGAGGAGGAAAGTAATCTTACAGGAGAAAAGAGCTGAAGGGACTGTGCATGAAGGGTGTGGATGAAGAGAAAACATTCTGTTAAATGTAGATAGCATTAGAGAGAGAAGAAAAAGAGTGAACAAGACTAGAAAATCTTAATTTTCTCTCTGGTACAGGGTATGGCATAACAACAGTATCAGTTCTTCTTTCACAGGAACAGGAGCAGAAAGTCCCTAAACACTAAAGCTCTGCCTGCACCAGGAAACCAACTCTGGAGAGAACGGTTCTGGACAGTTATGAATGTTTATGGACATTTTAGAATGTTTCTGTTTTGAAGAAAATGCTGATAATATGAGCTATGCAGATATGACAACCTGGAAGCAGAGTGAATAAAACCCCAAACCCTCCAGGTTACTGTTACTTTAATCTTCTGATATTTATGGACTGTCTCATGAATTTTAAGTGACTGGACTTAGAAGTTTTTCTCTCATGGACAGGGATCCTCAGATTCTGGATACTTTCATCCTTTCTTTCTTGAGGACATTTCCACCACCAGCACACCTGAGATGGAAACACCATAGAGAAAGAGCTAAGCATGAATGGATAATGTATGTCTGCATTTTCCATTATCTTAATTGCTTTTGTTAAAAACTTAACATCAAAAGGAAATTCCTGGCTTTATGCATTGTACATCAAACCAGTAAAAGCTACCAAAATGAGTGCCATCATAGGAATGGACATTTTAAACACTTGTTGTGAAGGAGTCAAATCAACCTCAGAAGTCACCCTAACTTTGATATCTTCTCAAAACCACCCAATGAGAGTTATCCTTCAGTTTTGTAGAAGGGAAAGTGGAACCAAATGAGAACAAATTCAAGACACAGCAGGACCCAAAAAAGAACTGCACCAGAAAATACTTACTGGGCCCCTTCTGGTGTGCTAGTCATACTCCTATCCTGGCTGTAGAAGAGCAAGAGCTGACAGACAGCACTCCATCACCCATGCCCACACACAAACATGCACATACACACAAACACACAAATTTGTATTATTTTTAGAGCAAATTTTTCCTCTCTGAAACACTCCTTAATAGTGTTCCCAAAAGTTCTTAGTATTCCTTATGAGACTGGCTCTGTTTACTTGGCATTCAGGGCCATGTAGTGATTTGTTAATGTATAGATATGTCACAACTAATAAATCTCTGCAGTGTTATGGATGACATTATTATTTTTGATCAAGATTACAGCGTTGGCTGGCTGATGCGGTTGATATCAATGCTTACAGGCTATCACCTACTCCTTGAATATTAGCTTAAAAAACCCCAATGCAATTCAGAACATGGTTCCATTTAAATATTAATGGCACAATTATATTGATGGTAACGGTAGCCCTGCAGAGGCTGAAAACCAGGTCCTCCATACATGCATTCACAGCATTAGGCAGCAGAAAGAGCACTTGCTGGGGGCTGGCAGCTGATTGTGCTGCAGAAACACCCGTGTGCAGCTGCTTGTGGGAGGAGGGTGAAGGCAGGAGAGAAACGGTTCACATATAAGCGTGCGTGCAAACACACAAATTGAGTTCTTACAGCAGGAGTGAAATAAATCCTAATCCATTTGCTATACTACACTTGGGTGTCAGGTAAGACTTAAAGAAAATACAGTATATAAAGAAAAAAAACAAACCAACAAGCAGTGTACAACACAAATAACATATGTGCCAAATGAATTCTATAATAAAACAGATGTAGCAAATTATATTTAATAATGTTTGACAATTCCCCATGCAGCTAATGGTTTGTTAGAAATTAGTCCCTAATGTTTTAGGGACTGCTGGCATTTACAGTCATTTTCTTTGTCTTAATTTACATTGTTTGTGTGCTGTGTGCCATTTTTCCTGCTCCTTGCAGTTTTATGATCTCTCTTGGCTTGTTGGGATTTTGGATGTTGTTTTAGCTCACTAGCTACTCTAATAACACAATGTCCTTGGGAAGAATATGGTAAAATTCTTTTTTAAGGGTTTTATTCCCTTTTTCCTCTTCATTACGCAATGAAGCCCATTCTACTCTGACATCCAAACTCCTGTGAGACCTACTTGTTGCCAAACATGTAACTTCTAGTCCTGGATTTCACGGTATGAGTGAATAAAAAAGGAATGCATTGTGCCAGGCACAAAAGGCAATTCAGCTTGCACTGAACATCCTGCGCTGGCAAATTCAAGTGATGTAACAAATCCATTTAAGCCATAAGTGCCCTCTCATCCAACCATTTAAATATAGTTCAAAAGCACATAAAATTATTTTGCATCATAGTGACAAAAATCACTAAAATTAGGATTATATCCATAGTCCAGGAGCATGAATTAAGCCATGTAAATAAATCCATAAGCATTACTCACAGTGCAAGACACTCCAGAGAGAACTGAAGACCATTGAAGTTCACTACTTTTCTCCCAACTCTACCAGCTGTTCTACTTAGAAGAAAATCTCCCTACAAACTTATCTTGACTAAGAAATGTTAGACAAGAAATAGAGCATGGGAACCTCCTCCTTTCAGTCCAGAGCAGAGGGTAGGTAGAGGCCACATTGGTTTAAAACAACAGGATGTGGTCACAGATGCTATAATATGCTTATAATAAAACCCAAGAAATATTATTCTTCTGTGGCAGAAATTCCAGGTTTGCTTAAAGGAGGGGAAGTGTTGTCTGTTTGCAGTTGCAAAGGTGGATTGATTTTTTTCTCATCATGGGCTTGTTGAGACCAAGCCTTAGTCCCATGCTTAATTTGGAACACAGATTTTTCTTACCATTTACTTATATTATTTTTCTCCCACTAGTCCAGCCCTGCTTGTAGCTGGATCCAACCAGCCTGAAAACAGAAAAAGGCAAAACCTCAAGGGCTACCAGCATTCTTGCAGCCAACACAGCCACTGTGTAGTATCGATAAAGGATAAGCAGTTTGCTCAAGCCCTGCAGACCTTCCATAATATCTTCAAGTCCTCCAGGAACAAAAATATTCATCATGAAGCTCGTTGATGATCAGATGAAGACACAAACCCTTTAGCACTGGACATGAATGAATGTGGCTTTTAAGAGGGCAGATGAATGAGTGTCACAGTGGGACAAATTTGAGATGACTCATTATGGTATATAACAACAATTCATTCTTCAATGAAATGGAAGCAAACGCAGACACTGGTGTGAATTAGTCCTGTACTGATTAAAATAACTATGCACAATGTTAAACACCCCCAAAAACTGGGAAGAGATCAGGTTTTGGTGCCGGGGCTTTTTAGTTTTTGGCTTTTGCAGATTTCTTTTTTCATGTTTGAGAAAGAGAAGACAAAGCACATCTTGATGCACAGCTTCCTCCCTTCTCTGTTTGAAGGAGACCATTACAATTTGTCAGGATGTGCCTGAGTTTGAAGTATTTTCAACGTGAAAGGTAGATGATCTTGATGTACACCATGAAGTTTCACAGGGGACACATTCCCAGGATATAAGTCAGGCTACCTGCCATCTCAAGCACAGTTTTGATCCACCTGCATATACATTTTAAAGGAGGAGTGAAACTCATTCACATATTGGGCTGCTTCAAGAAAATGTATTTAAACGTGGTAACAGAGTGAACGGTGGGAAGATCTGTCATCTGGAAATGTGCTTATATCAAAAAAAGTGTCAGCTCAAAATGGCAAAATCTGGAACAGGATAAAAATGCAGAAAAGATAAAGATGTCAGTCTCTCCCTCTGGGGTGCTGATAGCTGAGGGAAAGTCCTATTTGATTCTACTTCATGGCCTTTTCCTTTCCCTCCAAGAACTGACATGGGTGCAATTAAACACCAGTAAATCCAAGGAGCTTGACTGTTTAAGTTAAATATTGTCCAATTACTTACTCCATTAGCCCTACCTGGGTTGTGACTCTGAGTCAGATCTTATTCAGCTGTCCTCCTCAATCAGATTTTTGTACAAAGACACCCCAGTCCGGCACTATTACAGATTTAAGGAGCAATGCATTTAATAAACAGTAGAAAAGGAAGCTGTTATGGGCTCAAAATCCCTCCAACTAAGTTGTTTGCCAAAGTCCAGATCTCTGGGGAACACCAGTTTCCTTCAGTCCCTTGCTAACTGTAACTCTAATTCAAAGCACTAAACATTTATTCTGGTAAACTGCCCTTCTAAAAGATGACAGGAAAATTCAATCCCTGCCAATGTCACCGGGGCACCACAATTATCGAGGCTGTGCCTTGACTTACACAAAGAAAGCACAGCTGCTTTCTGAAGGATACCACTGGTGTTTAGTTTTCAATTCCCAGGGTCTATCACACCATCTTGATGCTCAAAGACCTTAATTCATCTTGCTGTCATATCTAGCCATCACCTACGAGGCACTTTTCGAATGAGGTTCATCCTGCCTGCTAGCATAACACAGTCATCATCTGCCCTGTCATCTGAAAAATATAAATGTTTCATGCTCCACTAATAAATCTACTACAATATTTGCTGTTGCTTGTGCAGTCTGAGGCCCCGTTTTATGGAATATTTAAGAATTGCTTGCCTGATGGTAATGATCATTGCTAATTGTGAGTGTCTTCCCTCCCTCCGCCCCAGTACCTGGGGCAAGCTAGGTGCTCCTAGTGTGGATCTGAGCCCTTGTTGGTCTCTTCCCATGGCCTTTCCAAACAGCAAGCCCAGCCAGAGCAACAACTCCCTTCAACACAACAGTGTGGAAGTGAAGAAACCTCCCCTGTGCAGTTAAAAACAACATCAAAAGCTTTTTGCCTGATACGCCATAAAATGAGAGGAGCCGCAGGAGGAAGTTTGCAGAAGGAAACTGTGTGTGACTATTATTAACCACCAAAAACTGTAGTTCATCACCTCTCCCACACCTTTCCTTTGCTGGCTGGTGCCTTTAAATGGCTCTAAAAAGGTAATTGCACCGTCTTACATATTTTCGTCTCTCCTCTGTATTTATTTTCCTCTCTCCAACAGCTTATGGTTTGATGGCTGTCAGGAAGAAATAGTTTATGTGAAGTCACTGCTTGCAAGAGAGATCTTGGGGTTGAAATAAGTTGTCTACATTCTAAAAAGTAAAAATACTGGGAAAGCTGGGACAGTGAAGGGGGAGAGTTATGGTAACTTATGTCATTTTGTATTCTTGCCAGACCACTCTGCAGTTACCTACATTCAGGGGAAGAGGTGGGGATTTGCCTTTCTGCTTTGAGAAGGTGTTGAAATAAGGCCCTGAGGAGACAGGATCATTCCTGAGGTATGTGAACACACGTTGTCCATATTTCAGTGGCACCCAGGCACTTCAGTCAGGACAGAGTCCTTTGGCTCTAATACTGAACTTGAAAAAACATTATTTTCTTCCCAAAGTGTTTGGATCCAAAATGGGTGAGAGAAGCTAGGAATAGGGAGTTATCTCCATGGATTACAAAGAGGGATCTTGGGGCCACAAGAAGTCAGGTTCTCTTGCTTATTATTGCCCAGTATTGCACAAAAATAATAACTTGGGCTGAGGTACAGACTGAGTTCAAGAGTCAAACAAGGGCTGTGAGCAGCTGCCCGTGGATGGGCACATCAGAAGGCACATCCCAAGAGCTTTGGAGAAGTGCAAGCAGGCAGCACCTGGAATCCTCACTCTTGCTTCCAAACTTCACTTCTTGTTTTCACAAAACTTGTCAGAACCAAACATCTTTAAGACCCTGCACACAGGCTAAATCTGGCTGAAACTGGGTGGCAGAGTCAAATGTCCGTCAGGGAGTCAGGCGCTCACAGTATCATAAACACCATTTCCTGAAGAAAGAAAGATTTTAAAAAGTAGTTTCCAACCACCAGGCCTTTTGACCAAATCAATGCATCCCTTGGTAGGCCTGAGTATTGATTTATTTTATGCAAACAGTGGAGTTCAGAGTTTTAGATTTATGCTCCTCGGACAAAGACAAGCTCATCTCTGAAAGAGCATGAATTGGTGAGTCGGCTAATAGCTCTTGCTCAGGCTGCTAATCATTCCAGTTCTTAAAGATTTTTGTCAGCTATTGACCTATATTATTCTGTCCAGAAAGAGATGTTATAAGCCACACAACAAATTGTGGGGAAAAAGCCTAATCAAGATTGGTCTCAAATCTCCAAATCTTCCCATTAAGAGCTGCTTCTATTCCCTGTTATGCATTGTTTCGGGTAAATAATGTTTATGAGGTATGAGGCATTTCATCGGTTTCTCCTCCATTTTAATTTTCATTGTTGCACATTTGAGTGATAAAAGATCACAAGCTGTTTTTCTCAAAGTTATTTATCAACAGTCATTATAATGAGGGACGGAGGGGAAATGATGAGAAACTAAATGGCCCAGATTTTTTCTTCCAGCAGGACCTGCACTGGAATCTATTTTTCACCACCAGTGGATAGTCCACAGCCAACGCTCACACAGACATAAGGAAAATTCCGGCCCCAAAGTGACAAAAGACTACCGAATCCATCATTATTTTTCCACTTCACCTAGCTAACTCGAAAATCACTGACTGCTCACTTCAAAACGAACACAGCTGCAAAATGATGCAAATACCATTAGCGACAAGATGACATTTCTTACATTGACTTATTTATTTATTTATATTTAAAGAGAAATTTTTGGCATACTGGGAAATCGGGCTGCAGGTGCGATGAGCTAATTTTGCAGCTCACGGGCTCTGGGATGGGGAGACACTGGCACTGCGGTGTGAAGAGCTGCAGCATCAGGGCACGGTTAAACTGAGTCCAGGCTAAGCAGAGATTCAGAGGAATAGCTTGGAGACGTGACAGGGAAGGTAAAGAAAGGAAACAACACGAAAAAACCTGGCTTGATAGGAAAAGATCTGTCACTGATTATTAAGCTCTATTTGGTGCAACTTGGAAGCAATGAACAAAATATCAGGCAACTAGGTATTGTCCAGGTTATCTTGACGTTCCCTTAAAATCCTGAGAAGCAAAAATATATTTACAAATATATTCTACTGAGGTGTTACTAATTTTTCATACTGGAAGACTTGTCTAATAAGTATGACCTTCTGTTTTGCTCTTAGGAAACTTTTGTGACTGTATAGTATAGGGATGTCGGTTTGCATCTTCCAAATTATCAGCTGTACAGTAGCTGTTCTAAAAAACAGGTAGTGAAACAGAGATAGGACAGATAATACATCCACATGTCAGAGAGATAACCACAGAGTTTGCTTGTCTTTGTATAGTACGGGAACTTTTGTCTAAATATACATGCATACATATATTCACAGCACTTATTTTGCAGTAGCATTTGCAATAGCTTTAGCTGCTAGAGTCATGTAGATCCATCCTTCCCAAGACTAACTCTGTGATTCATGGACGCACACTTCTACATGCTGAAATGGTTCTCAGGTTCATTTTAGCCAGAATCAAACCTGGAATAGCTGAAAATATTGTCATGAAATGGCACTTTATAATTTACCACCTGCATTTGGCACGCCATTGCTAGAAATTTGCTCGTGTTTTTAAAAACCTTCAGACTTCTCTTTTTTCTATCTTGTTAGAAACCCTAACTCAACACAGAAAAATCGTGCTTGCTGAGAAGCTTTAATAATACTGAAGCAATTTCAGTTCATTGAAAGAGCTTCAAATTAAGAAGTGGCAGCATTCCTGAGCATACATTCCTTGAAACAAAAGAAAGTGACATGAAGATTATGGAACTGGGCAGAAGTGCCAGAAGACTTTCTAAGCTCTTTCTTCAGGAATTATTCTGTGGATGGTAAATTTCTGTGATTTTACTGTTTTACACTCCTAGTTCTTAAGGTGTAATAAACCTCTGATATTCCCACTCAATGCTCTGTTCGCAACCTCTGAGTAGAAGACAAGTGTTGGGCACCTGAAAACAGTCGCTCCCAGCTATTAATGGGTTGCATTTTTCAGGAAGCCAGCTCAAGGAAGCATGAATCTTTCTCTGCCCTCTCTCCAAAGCAAGTCCTCACTTCATGACAAAGAAGGACCTCACTGCAGGTAGACACTGAGGCGTGTGAAGATTTCCAGGAAACCCACTGTGCAATTTCCCTTGCAATAATCAGTCTCTTGTGTCCATGATACAGGGGGGAAAAAAAAAACAACCCAAAACCAGAAAAATCCTGGTGGAACAGATTAAGCGTATGCATTGTGTTGTGAATTTATTCCACAATTCTCCATAGAGTGTACACAGATTGCAGTTGGGAGACATCTGGCCACCTTTACAATGATACAACTGCTAGCACACCCCACGATCTGCAGAAAAAGGGATATTAGAGGGGGCTAACCGCTGGCTCCAACCCACCCCCAGCATCTTGAAGTGTCCATATAGCATGGAAGTGGCCTTGGCTTCAAAAGCATCCTTTCCAATTTGCCAAGGCCAGTGCCAGGTCATATTCCTGCTGTTTGAGAAGCGCCATTGCATGCCATGCTCACGTGTGAAACGGCAGAATCAGGCAGTCAGATGTCACATCTCAGCACTACAAGACTGTTCATCATTATCAGACAAATGCAAATATGGGGGGCTTGAAAGGAGAGGCCAGCCTGAAGCCTTTTTCTGAAAATCAAGAATATTAATTGGAAGGCCCCTCCCCCCCCAGCAAATTGCACCTTACTCAATATATTGACCTTGGACGGATAGATGAATCTCTTAGCGCTCTCATAAGCTTCATTTACATTTCAGTAGGCATTAAACAATTAAGCCATTTTGGGATACAACTCTGCACATTATTTATGTGTCTCTCAGTGCCCTTCCACAGCAAAGTTCTAGGATTTTAAGAAAGCAAACAAGGCACATGAGAGAATATAAAAATCCATACTGTATAAAAAAAAATTCCTCTAAGATACATTGAATATTTTTTGCTCGGCCTGAACATAGCAGGGTTTTTGAATGATGTAGAAAAGAGGCAGAGGGAATGATCTTACATGATATTTTCAGACTTGATGAAGGAAACGAGTGCAATAATGTAAGAATTTTGTAGGCGTTACTCTGTAATCCTACACTGGTAACTTTAACTCACAGAAAAGCATGTTTCCTACTATCTTATATGATTGCAGTGAACCAAGTGATCACATTCTACGAAGATGCATATAATTTAGAACTAGCCTAGGCAGAGAGACACGCGTAGGAAGTTTGTGAATGTGCACCCAGAAGACGGAAGCATGGCCAGAAGAACAGAAGATATATACTCCCTGGGGATTTGATGCTGAACCTGTCACACGCATAGTCTCAAACACAAAAATATTTTGATTGTCTCTCAATTCAGATGATCCAAAGCACTGCTTTCCCTTGACGTTCAGGGGTCAATTCAGGCACAGTCGTAAAAGAAATGGTCCCCGGAATGCATTGCTTATATCAGCAATCCTCCTTGGCATTAGGAAAGCGGCCTCAGAGATGATGTGTTGCCTGACTTTTATCCAATAACTCTATTGAATTTGTTGTCTGACCTTTTCTTTCCTTTGGATGGCATCACCCATGGAGTAGTATATCATCATCATCATCCTCACTCAAATGATGCATTTCACTAATAGATCATTAGAAAGAAAGCTCACGCTAAAGATATACGAGCACAATACATCATGACAGAAAAGGGTGTACTGTTGATGTACTACTACTCAAAAGATGGCAGAGTCCAAGGAGGAGGAGGTCCAAGAAGAAGCATGTTTATTGGAGAAGGGATGACTACACCACAACAAAAAGCCTTTTAATACTTCCTCATTTTACATTATTGAAATCAGCCACAGTGGATGCTTACGCTTCTTGCTTCTCTCAGCTTGAAAGGACTGACAAATTTATTTCTTCTTTCCATCCTGTTTCATATTCTGGTTCTTGTCCACTGGCATATGGGGACCTGCGACTTTTCAGCAGCTCAGAGCTGGCTTTTAGGCTCATTTGTGTCATGCATCAAGTAGGAGGTCACTGCTGGTGCAGGGAGAAATGAACAGCACAAGTCCTTGTTGAGAAGGATAAGAAAATCCACCGGGTTGACAAAGGTGTCTACAATGATTTGTCCTACAGAGAACTACTTGTGAGTCCCTGCTTTGCAATTAATGTTGTGACCACAAAGATTCCTGCCCACAAACCGTTCCTCAAGTCCTCCCTCACTCTGAGGTACCAGGTAAGCATCTTCTGGCTCTTGGTCACCTGAATATTTTGGTGCACCAGTTGGAGAGTCAGAAGAGTGGAAATCCCTTCCCAGCAGCAAGTCATTTATCTTTGTCTGTAAATGTTGCTTTTTTGCTCAACTTGACCACATCTCTCCCACTACGTCTCCAAAACCCACCTTCGTATTGACTAACATCTATATTTTAGGCACAATTTCCCCCAGAAGGTTTCTAAAATGCTGCTGCTTTGCAGGTTCCCAAACAACCATTTGTGTTTGGGGAGCTGTGACTTGGTGCAGGAAAATATCCAAAAGCCATCTCCGCAAACCTGCCCTGCAAAACTCTTCCCTTGCAGGTTGAACCCATCTGCCTCTCGCAGCGCAACGCGTTGCTCTGAAAGCAAAAGGACTTGGGTGGCTGGCCTAAAAGCCTTCACACTGGATGTGACAGTCTCCCCCACTGTCATTAGCTCTTTGCCTGCCTAATTATCCCCTCCCTGCTGGAGAGGGGCACCTGCAGTGCTGCGTGGGGACGGTGCTCAGATAGTGCTGGTCCTCCCACCCCGCTGCTGTTATCGGTAATTTCGTTCCGTATTGCCAACAAGCGTATCAGAAAAGTAAAACACAATTAACCATGGTGCCAAATAGTAGCTTAATGCTTAATTGCACAACCCACAATGAGGTCACAATTACTGGGCAATCAGATAAGCTTTCGCAGATGTATTATATAATCCATGAGCTTAATTCCTCCGGAGGTAGCCAGAAAATTACTGTTCATTAACAAAGTGGTGCCATTATCAGAAAACATATTTAAATCATCATTTTCTCCATTCTGGAAATACTACCATTTCTTCTTCAAAGGGTAAATATACTTTTAAGAAATGCTTCAGCTGGAAACTGCTGCCCCAAATAAATCCAATGACAGATGTTTAATATTGAGGTTTTTTTCCCCTATTAATAAAAAAAAAAAGACAAGGAAATATTTTTCTGAACTCTGTCAGTTTACGTCTCATGAGGCGGAAGGACAATCTGTAGAGATTTGCACTGTTGTTCCACTCGTGTACACAACTAAATTCTGCAGTTTTGTTCTGTAGCATGTCCCCCAGAAACAAAGGCAGTGACATAAGTAAGGGGCCAGGACCAAGCACAAAGGGTCAAATGTATTTTTCTTTATCTCCAAACCTTTTTAAAAATGATTTACTGCCTCACCGTATGGGACATGAAAGGATAATGCTGTTTTCAACACTCAAATAAATGACATACTGGAACTGACATTTCTTACATACATTTCTGCATCTTGATGCAGCTGTCTCCCTTACCCTGACAAAACTCCCACGGAAACAAATGGGATTTTTACCTGAAAGTGACTGCAGGATTGGTCCCTCTTTTACGACTGTTAATATATATCAACTTCCTCTGAAAACCCAGAATTACTTCACAGAAGTAGAGAAGACATCCAAGTATTTCACTAATTTTAAGAAGTACTAAATCACAGAAATGCTTTCAGAATACATCTTTAGAGTTATCCTTAATGTTTTCTCATAACTCTCTCAGACTGAAATAATATAAAAATCCATCGAAGAATAATAATTGTCACATTTGATGTATATTTTTATTAACAGCACTATAAAAATTCAATTATGTAGCAAAGGGTGACAAAAATCTTCCTTTAAATTATGCAGTAAACAAAGCACTCAAAATAAAAGAATAATTTACTCATGTCCTATGTTAAAAATCCCTGCTGCATTGACTGAGGTATTTAAACTAAATTCCCTCTTTATGTTTGGAATCAGACTTCCCCTTTTCTGTCCTCCTACTCCCATTTCTCTAAACGTTTTCCTGGGGGAGGTTTATTTTGCCAACAATCTGTACCTTCCAGACATAGCATTTCCTCTGTCCACTCTGCCAATTCCCATCTCTGATGTTTACCCTGGTGGGAGAACACATCTGTACAGATGGATTAATAACAAAATCAAGATGTAATAGCTCCCCAAACGGTTTCCCCACTGATAAATTTAGAAGTAACTACGGGCCACAGGATAGCCTGCTAATTATCAGTAATATCATTACTTAGCAAGAAAGCCAAATATATCTCTGGACTGTGTTTAAAGCAGTTCTGTCTCTGTTGTACAGAGATGCAAAACCGTTTTACCTTGCACAACAGGAGATGATCTAGCATTAAATGACCATTTTTTATGCTTATCGTGCAGAACTAGATTGCTACTATCTTCATCTGAATGCACGGCACACCCGTAAGCAGTCTCCTTCCTCATCTTATCAAACTACGGCTCCACCACAGAGAAAAGGAGGATGCTCATCTGAGTTCCTCTATGTCTCTGTAAGCAAATAAATGCAAAGGGAAGGTAAACCTAGGCTTTGCAATTAAGTGGGAGGAGGAAATCTGCTGTGCTGTCAGAACGCCAGCAGATTTTTTAATTTTATTTTCTTATGCTTCCTCACAACAAAGGGAGGACCTGGGAGTTGGAGCTTTTGGTCACTGCTGGTCCCATCCCGGGGCCAGGGAGTAGCACCCTATCTCTCCTTCCAAAGAAGCAGAAAACTATTTGGGAAACTCAGGTCCTGATTGATGACCTTAGTGATTTTAGACACGGCTGTGAAACCATCAGCTTTTCACTTCATGTATCTCTATCTAACAAATAAACAAAACTGGTTTCTGCAGGTTTCACCGCAGCCCTTGGGTTTTGAGGGAGGGGTGTTATTGCTCCAGCAGCCCCCATAGCTGTGACAGGAGCATCAGTCTTCAACCTGTGGCTGATTTCGTCCCGCTCCCTCTCTCCAGCAGTGACATCCTCCATGCGTGCCCTCGTACCTTGCACCGCTCCCTCCTGTGGCAGCCTGCACCCAGGCAATCACAGAATCACAGAATTGTCATGGTTGGAAAGGACCTCTGAGATCACTGAGTCCAACCACACGCACACAAAACAAATCCCTACAATCTCGGCCACTAGAGCATGCCCTGAAGTGCCACATCTGCAAGTTTCTTAAATACCTCCAGGGATGGTGACTCAACCACCTCCCTGGGCAGGCCGTTCCAGTGCCTCAGCGCACCCCTAAGACCCACTTCAAATTAGCCATGCAGCTGTATTTCTCTTAAAGTCTTGCCCGTGAGCTCCCAACCAAAATCGGGAAGGGACTGAAGGAGTATTGACCCTTGAGCTACCAGCAGGTGCTGGTTTCATAAAGCCACTTTCCATCAACCCCTGTATCTGCATTCACAGGCTGAGAGCAGACCCAGACTGCCAGCAGTTTTCCCACCGCTCTGGTCCCGCCTTTCAGTCTGCCTAACTTCAGATTTATCACACCCAATTTTCTCCCTCCCCTGTACCTATTCACAGACCCCCTTCCCTGGGGTGACCGCCTGCCGGAGGCAGAGATGTTCGCCCAGATCCGCGCTTCATCTGCGAGCCCTGAGTGTGCCGCATGAAAATAATTAACGCGTATAACAAGGAAAGGGAGGGAAGAATAAATTATATGCAAATTTAGTCAAGGAGCTCCACAGAACTAATTAAATTGGATAGGAAAGCTGACAGTACAACAGCCACAGAGACTTTTTCCACTTTTACCCACTAGAAAAATTCTTAGATGGGCTTAATATAGCCTGGTGCAGAGCAGCTAGCTATAGATTTGGGTTTTGAAGTTAAATGTCACACATACTGTGGACAGACTTCATGCACAAGGAGTTTTTTTAATGGGGAAGGGAGCAGGGTGAGGGGAGATGATTTTAGAGTTAAAAGCAGAAAGCACAGAAGGTGTCTACATACCTATATCAGCAAAAGTCAGTCGTAGCTGGCAGCACAGATGGAAAAAGACTCCAGTAAGAGATTGTCACCATGTAGGAAGGGCTGGAAAAACCCAGTGGCATACCCCTTTATAAAATAAAAAGGAGGGTAGGAGAAGTAGCCACCACATTTAATATCACAGAATCACAGAATGATGGGGGTTGGAAGGGACCTCTGGAGATCATCTAGTACAGCCCCCCTGCCAGAGCAGGTTGCACAGGATGGCATCCAGGAGGGTTTTGAATGCCTCCAGGGATGGACCATAAAAACATCTTTAAAAGACAGAGGTGTGATCTGGCTCTTGCACTGTGTGTGGGGCCATGCACAGCCTGCTTCTCAATAAAAGGGTCATTGCTGGGGGCTGAAGTTTCCTGCATGGGCCTTGAGGCACACGCTGATGAAGATGGAGTGGCACGGCAGTGGCGGACTCTGCTGGACTCTCCAAGGCCACGGTGATGGCATTGTGTCAGTTTTTGTACTGACAGGTATTAAAGACTGAAAGAAGAGAGAAGACTCACTGTAGAGGCTGCTATTTTCACTTGGCCACAGTAACGTCTCCCACATCCTGCAAGCCTCTGGCACAGACAATGGTAACTTCCCTGCCTTTATCCCTGCCACGGAAAGGTTTCCCTCTGTGATCAGGCTTCAAATTCCCATGAAAAGGTCAAATTCCATCAGGTTTGCCTGCTCACCTCCTTTCTTTCCTTTACACCCATCACTGTCCTGCAGCGCCTTGGGTGCCTGCAGCATAACCCACTGGGCTCCCAGCTGTGGCTCTGTATCTTGTGGAAGCACACAGGGAGCCTAGGACAGCTTTGCCATCTACTTTATCCTGAGTGTATCATGCCCCCTCTAAGCCTGTATTTCACAGGTGGAAATGCTTTTTGAGTTTTTTAGATTTGCCTTGTTTCCCACTCTGGAACTCTCTCTTTTTAGACCACCTTTTCCCCAGACTTTTCAACCTGTTCTCATGCCTGTCGTTAAAGCTCTCTATGCCCTGTTCCCATCTCTGTAAGTGGCCAAGGAGAAGGCATGGTCTGACCCACCACACTGTTCCTCCACCAAGAAATGCTTCCTTGGTTGACTGTGTCAATCCTGGGATTGGCACTCAACCGGTGCCATTCACACCAGCACGGAGGCTGGTATGGACGCTGGATGGGAGCTGTTAGAAAGCTGCATGTCGTGTTCAGAGCTACAGCAGAAACTGGATTTCCCACGCACAGATGTGCACGCCCAGCTACTGATCTCAAACACCACCCCTAATCGACTTCTGCCCAGTGTGTGTTGGAAGAATGAGGACTATAATTTAGTAGCTAAAAGGAGCTAAAAGTGGCAGCCCCTGTGACTCGCTAGTATTTTACACCTCCATCACCTTTCTGAACATCACCACAGTCATGTCAGAACTCTATACACTAGAAGAAAAGGCAGGCTCTTTGTCCTTATCCTTTACCCTGTATGACACCAGATCCAACACATTACCTTTCTGTGCCTCAGTTTCCCTGGCAGAAGGATGGAAAGAAAACTCATGAGAACTCCTCTACATGACCAGTGAATGCTTAGTAATCCCAGTAAGAAAACAGTGTCATTCCTCAACTGGGACTCTCAGCACCTCTCCAGGGGGAAATAAAACCAGCATTTTCACTCCTCAACCCCATACCCTTCTCACTGAGACAGGAACAGACAGCCAGTTTGAAATTTTCTATTTTATTTTAGAAATGCTTAGCACCAAGCATAAATCAAAGAAAGAAAGATAAAGCCCTTCTCGGAGTTATCTCTCTTTTTTCCCATTCCTGTCGTCTTCTAATCAAACCAGCATGAGATATCAAGCAATTACAATGCCATTTACTCCCTGCTGGATTCAACAATTAGCCTAAGATATCTAATGAAAGGAATTAAATTCTACATGTTTTATAGCAAATAGCTTTAATTTTAATTACAAATCCCAAATACATCATCTTCAATAACGATCGGCCCATCACATCTGCTAGGGGCTGATGAGGATTTGCCTTTTCCATGGTTTGGCCTGAAAACGAAACCAGACTCTCCCCACATTAGGGTCCTAGTGAATAGAATGGAAATTAGGGTACAGGAAGGATCAGAGCCCACAAAATCCCTGCAGAATTTGCCAGAGACTGTGGCTATTACCAGTATGCTCTTCATCTGCAGCTGTGAAAAGCATCCTTACACATCGGATCTGCAGAAGTTGCTTGGGGTTTGGGGATATAATTCACTGCCGAGTGTCTATTACATCTCCTCATTTGGACTCCATCCACATAGTCCATTACATCTCCAACTAAAGATCATTTTTAGCAATTTGCATTATTCCAGGTACCTGTCCCTCAGCACAAGCCACTCCTTGGCGTGCAAGCAGCAGTCCATTAAAAGGTGAGGGCTCAGGGTAGCCCATCTCCCAAACCTCCCCCCTTCTGCCTAGGGGAATTGTCGGTTGTGACAGGCGAGGAAGAGCCCAGAGCCAAATGCTGTCTGCCATACCTGTCCTTGAGCCCACCAGCACACAGCAAGTTTCACAAACTGGCTCCAAAACAGGGCTGATAATTTTAGATGCCCTGTCCCAGCAAGCGAGGAAGTCTCTGACGGACCTTGCTCTGTGATGCAGTTTTGCTTTTGTTCAGAATCTCTGCAGCCAGCTTCACTGCCCAGTGTGTGCCTGGCAGTAATTGCCAAACAACCCCTGTCCCTTCGGAAGAGAAAAACATGTTTTCCTAAGTCACTTAGACAATTCTGAATGTTTTACGGGAGAACTGTTTGGAAAAAGGGGTAAACTCTCCTTCTCCCCGAAGCTGTGACTTTATCTCCTTTGAACACAGAAATAATTTTGAAAACAAAATAGAAAAAAAAAATAGCATATTTCTGTGGTTGAAAAATAAGCTATGGTTGAGAAAATTTGCAATGAGATATTTGTAAATGCTCTATTGCCTTTTTCTCGTTCAATATTTTTATTCCAAAATACTTTGGTGAAATAACTTAGTAGTGAAAATAAGAAATAAGCTGTGTTGGATCACTGCAAGTAAGTCAATATTTTTATTTTCACCCCAGTTTGAACGTAAGTATCATAGAAACATTTGGATTTTATTGCCAGGGGAGATACAGGAGTTCCTTCCAAATCTCCTGTTCTGTGTTTATTAAATCCCAGGGTGATTTAATACAGCACTGAAAACCACCCAAGGCAAATCCCTGCTTCCTGACAGCTCTGCCCCATCCTGCAGCCATCCCTGGTTCTCACGAGCATCGCTGAGCAGCCCTCTGCTCCGCGATGGCTGCCAAAGGCTGGGTAGTTCTGCTAGTTCCTAAAGACCCTATAATATAGTGGGCAATCACTCCATGTTCACGGCATTGTAGCTGACCTTCATTTTCATGTTATGATATCTCTTATTCCCACGGGCCTCCTAACTGCTTGCAGGGCCTGCAATTTATACCTGTCAGTTACTCGCAGCCACCCCAGAGAGTCCCACTGCCGGACGGGCTTGCATTTTCAATTCCATTTGTTGTTCAGAAGCAGCAGGAAATCAGAAATAAGGAACCCGAGTGATGAATCGTGGCCTCTGCGTATCCTGATATGGCCACCAATATAATGCCCCCAAATCTCCCCTGCCATGCCAGCGTGTTCTGCCTCTCCAGCCGTGAAGCTGCCTGACCATATGCAGGTCCCGGGCAGTGCTGCATTCCTGGAGAAACGCAGCCGCTAATCCATCACCCCTAATCTTCACACCACACATCCATGCTCCGTCCACACCGATTTGTCTCCTCCAGCATCCCAGCACAACTAATAACACCGGCATTTATAACAGCGGTATCATGCCGTGTACCGCTTCTCACTCCATAATTCATACGGGATGATTTATTTGCAGTGGACATACCTAGAAAATATATCTGCTGCTTCCCTCCCCTCCCGCACGCGGTGTAACATCACTGAGGGCAGTAGATGCAATGTAGAGCTGCCCAAGTCAGGGAAGGGAGCTGCCCTGGTTAATCCCCATGGCACAGCCCCAGGCTCAGCATCAGGAGCCACGCAGCTGTTTGGTACCATCTTCTCCCTACTTTCTGGGCTGATCTGGAATTTTGTAGTGCAGTGGTTTGCTGGCTGTGATGATGACTTTCGCCAAAAAAAAATCAAGAGGTAGAAACAGTGAGTCAGAGGAGCTAGTGAGGATCATTGCTGAAAGGAGGTTCACCATGCTCTGGAAATCATTCACAATGTTCTTGATCTGCTCATAGTTTAACCTCTTCTGCAAAAGAGACTCCACAGTTCCCAGCAGCATGTTGTACTGTTTTGCCCTCCCTCCATTTAAGACAGTTCTAATACCCAACACACATCTTCCATGCTCATTTCTTCTGATTGTGTATAGAGGCCATGGACAACAGCTAGCCACCACGATGTATATACCAGGTTTATACACATAATATAGAGTACGCTTGTTTTAGGTAATGAGACAGCTAAGATCTTATCAATTTCTTCTCTTTTCTAAGCTTTCTCTTGCCCTTTCTTTTTTCCCATTTCTTAGTGGATGTATACCTACAGGTTTCAATGTACTCAATTCCTCATCACAGTGATATAGATAGAGGGACCACAACAGCCGTAAATCAGGTTAGGAGGTATAACAAAGCAAATGGCCTACAAAGCCAAGTTTTGTCTTACTCTTCCCTTTCTTGGAGCTTCCTTGTTGAGGAAACTACCACAACGTCCACGTGCAAGGCTGGCTCCACAACCAGAGCATCATCTGGGGGCTCCACAGATTCAGAGCAAGGAACTGACCTGCACCCCCTCTCTGGGGCTATCAGCTTCCACGAGGCAGGATTCCCTCCTCTGTCCTACACTGGGACATGCACACGCATCAAATTTTAAGATCTGGTTCTCAGCCCAACACAGAAAATATTAATTCAGAAATCTTGTGTATTTCATGTTAAAGTGGATTTTTCCTTTTAGAAATAATCTGGTTGGCAGGAACATCCTAGAACAGCACACATGTGATACAGTACCTTTGTGCTGTAATTTGTTCCCCAAATTTCTCTGCTTTGACCATTATATGAGCATGGAGCGGTTTAACATATAACAGCTTTACCCGTCCCCACTAGAAATACCTGTTTTGGGGAGCTGGGATGTTAAGATTTCTAACGATATAACTGTCTACAGCAAGCTCTAGGGGCTCACTGGCTCTCAGGCCTTAAGGCTGTGACAGTGATCGATGGAAAATATACCTCTGATGTTTTTAAGGTTTTTTAACATTTATTCTCTCTTCTAACACATATGTTCTCCACATACGTTCTGAAAGGTCAAAGGGGGTTTATGGATGGGTGAAGTGGACAAAGAATGATGCAATAAAAAGATTCTAATTCTAAAGGAAAAATTTCCGAAATATGATATTTACAAATACTTACTGGCAAGTGTTATTACATATGTGGGTTTGGTCACCTTGGAAATGAGCAGAGGTTTTATACTATGTCTTTCATTGTGATGTCTAAGCAAAATGGGAAAATATGTATGGTGTATCATTTTCCCAGCGGCTACTGTACTACCTGTGCATAACTTTTTTTCAATAAAGCAGATCAAAACTCTGGCTTTTTAAACCACTGGTTTTTAAAACACCCATTTTCATCTATTTTTTTCTATTAAAAACCCCAAGACAATGCTCTTTTGTTTTTAATTTGAGCAGTTTGACAGGCTTCCTCTGTGAGCGAGCTCTACTGATATGTGTTCAAGGCAAAATGCTACCTCGGCCATCCTCTGCTTTGTCTGATTAGACTATAAATTCTTTGAGAAAAAGATTGTCTCTCAGTGTGGGAACTCACAGAGGCAGGGTCTCCCTGGGTGTCTGTGCACTGCCCAGCACAATAATATACTACTCTGATAGAGTCCCCCTGTGCACTAAACACTATAGCAATCATGGGGAGAGAAATATAATTCCACTTTATGGACTTAGTGTCAACCATTTAAAAATTGCTTGCATTTGATGTGGAAGATAAACCCTGAATGGTAAGAGGGAACAGACAGCGTCAAATAGTTACCCTGGACCTACTGACCTTGGTGAGGTGGCCAGTGAGAAAATGGCCATGTCTTCATTCAGGTGGCTAAAAAGTCACCTGAGGGGTCGGGCCACCAAGCAACCAAGAGTGGGAGAGATGGCAGCTGGGTCTGGTGAGATGCAGTCTATGTACTGCTGGAAGGTTATCCAAATTGAAGCATTGCTGAAAATTGCTTTAACAAACAAGTGAATACCAGCAAAAGTTTATTCCAGATGTTTCTGACAATATGTATCAGTAGAGGGTCTGTGCTCTCAGTACTTCAGGGGGGTTATACTGGAAGGAGAGAGAGAATATTGTTATTACCTTTTGCAGATGCACAAAACCTTTGCTAAAATATCCACACAACCAGAATAAAGTCCTTGAATTCAGCATGTTTGAGCCTGTGCCATTGTTTGACCTAAAGTTTCTCTGGGTTTCATCTCTTTTTGTATCTCTGCCTGAGCACCTACACAGGGAAGCCAAGCACCTTTTCTCTCTCCTTCCCTACAATGTGGCTACGCCAACCAACTGCTACACCCCTGCAAAATGGGTGGTTGCTGTAGGCATGATACCTGCATGTAAATATTGTCCAAGAATAGTCTTTATACACCTATTTTTATGCGACCTTGATAAATGTGGCCTGCTTAATATGGCTAAGATGAATGAGCCAATAATTTCTAGACAAGACACCAGACAGGCAGACTGTTTTGATTTACAAGGCTATGTTAATAAACACGGGTGGCATGTTTTGCTCTCCAGGTTGCTGTATGTGTCTCTTGCCTCTGGGCTGTCGTCAGTGCAAAGCTGTGAATTCACCTGCTGTTGCTGAGCAGGTACAGTGACATTAGCCTCTACCATCTTCCACAAAGGAGAATTTGGTTCCTGAGTCACCAAGGAGGTGGTTTTGTAACCCAAATCTCGATAGTTTTCATCTTCCTTCAGCCAACTTTGAGTGCTTGGAGGCCTCCAGGAGACCTTATCGCTCAATGCTACTGTAAGTGCATAAAACATAAGTAAATGAATATTGGGTCAGACAAGACATAGTAGAAAAGTTGTATGTAATGGGGAATACAACCAGATGCTGATCCTGGCAAATTTTGGAGAAAGATCCCAGCTTGCAGAATTTCAAAAGAAAAAAAGAACTAAAATACAACCAAAATTATTTCATTGGCTTCTCATTATTTTTGTTGTGTGAATTTTTATGTCATGAGCCCGTCATAAACTTTGAACTTCTATTATAAAACTGTGTTTTGGGGGTGGTGGGAGGAAATAACATGAGAAAACAGGCAGTGAGCGTGACTCTCACCCATCCTTTTTCTCCCCAAGCATGGTGCCAACAAAATATTGATACACAAGTGCTAGTAAAAGTTTACAGAGACAAAACTACAGGAAGAGAACTAAAAAGCCCTGAAAGCCAGAGACACATCAGAGGTCCTGCAGCATCATTGCACTGGTTCATAATTCACAGAGAAAAATACAGAGTGAGTTTTATTTCTGTGCTTCTCTCTGTAGCTGCACTTTACCCTTTTTTTAAGTTACAGTCTTATTTCCTTTCAGACCTCCAAAATTTCTCCATCCCTCTATCACTGATATGCCATGGGTATTAGAGACATTTATTGGCAACATCGACCTTTCACTTCTTCAGTAAAGCTAACTGGGAACAGGATACTATAAATCTTGTTTTGGTCATAAAAAAGCAGAATGTAAAGAGGGTGCTGAGCAAAGAAGGAGGCTCTGGCAGCCTGGAATGTGCAGTTTTCTGCTCCCCTTGTTTCTCTCCTGTGGATGGAAACAGAGGATACTGCTTATGGTGCTGCCCTTGACATAGTAAGTGTGGATTTATCTTGAAAAAAAGTTAATAGTTCATCCAAGTGGCTTCTCCTAGCAGGAAATTACATGCCTCTACCTCTCTGCCTATGAATGGCAGCTTCTCCCAGATATTTACCTTGCCTCTGGCTTCAGCTAAGGCTCAGAGGAAGAGCCTTATATATTCCCATCACTCTGCTGTTGGACTTGACATATGGAGCATTTCCGCTTTTGCCAAGCCAGAAGTTCTCCCTCCCTCTCTCTTTTTCCCTTTTCTCTTCCTCCCTGCTCTCTTTTCCTCTCTGCTCATTGCACTTTACCTAACAAGCTCCCGTGCACCAGCAGATGCACAACAATGACCTGTGTGAAAACTGGTAGGAACCACAAGCACAAAGTAATTCAGCCTATTTTAGCCCACACTGTAAGTCCCACCACCTGCATTTTCCCATGGCTAACAGCATGGGGTAGCTCATGCATCAAAATTTCTCAAAGCAAGGAAAATTGTGAGTCTGAGCCCTCCCCAGCATGAGAGAGATGGAAGGAGGCAGGTTGGAGTGTTGCAGGGAGAGACCTCTGGGACCGTCCCAGGCAGGAGCTGGAGCACCAAGGCTTGATGCAGACAGTCAGTGTTTGCATACACACGGCTGCACAGGTAAGGACTGGAGGCTAACTGGTCCCAGATCTCCTCTCTGACTTCTGATGCCAGGACACAAGGGCAGAAGGTTTTTACAGCACGCTCTCAGCAGCCGGCACTCTGGGCTGAGGCAATTCTTAGCAAGGAACAGTATGGATAGACTATTCATCCATGAATTTATCTAATCAGAATCTATATCCCTGTAAACTTTCAGCATCCACAACATCCTGCGTAAAGGAGTTTTTCAGCTTAAATGCACACTGGCAATGAAGTACTACTTTTGGTTTCCTTTCAGACCTGCCAACGGCACTGCTGCCCTGCCAGCTCCACAGCTGGAAGAAGCAAAGAGCAGTTGCTCTCAATTTGCCCTATGAATGCCACTCCTGATTTTGGTAATCTCTAACTGTATCCCGCCTAGACCTTATCTTTTCCAAACTGAAGCACCCTGGTCAGTGTAACTGTTCCTTCTGTGGGAGCAAGAGCAGGTCCGGGTATCTGCTGCCGTTCTCCAGCCCTTCTCTCTCCTTTTAGAGAAGAGTGGAGCCAAACTGCAGACAGTGCTCAGCGTGTGGGTGCATAATTTTTTTGTTCTCTTTTTCTTCCTCATGATTTCTAGCTAGTAAGTTGCTTATTTGACTCTGATGATTTTACCCAGCACGTGCGGAGAGCTCAGCTGTTAGGGGAAGGGCTGCAGACAAAGCACCCTGGCATCACCATCGGGCGCGGGAGCCCTGGCACCAATGGGGGCAGGCATGAAATTATTCTGTTATACGAGGGGAGCTAAACTGATTTTTCAGTCAGAACGTAGTCAGCAAAAAAGCCATCAGGCAGGATAACAGACTGACCAGGGCTTGACTGGAATATGGGATCAAGCCACAGCAAGAAATTGGTAGGGAGTTGCAAAACTATCAGAAGAAAGGAAAGAATCCTTCAAAGCCAAGAACAAAGCAGCGTCTGTCGGGAGCACAGCGATGAGCTAATTGAAGCGTCTCTCTTCGTTCTTTTCCTCTTTGGCTACAGGAGCACCTGCTATCACTTAAAGGCAGCTCTCACTGTCACTTTCTCCTTTGGTTCACGTGCACTTGTTCGTCCTTTGAGCTTTAATCTTTTGCTATTGATTTCCACCCTGTTAGCTGAAATATTGCCCTGCTCTTTGAGAAAGGCAATCGCCCAGACCACACTATTGCAAATAATATGTACTTTGGAAAACAATGATTGAATTCCCATATTATCCGCTGAAGCAAAAAAACTCTGCCCTGCCAAAGAGAAAATGCTTGGAGGAGATAAGATCATAGAAATTCATCAAACTGGCTTCACAGGTTTTGTGTGTGTGTGTATGTTGGAGGGGTTTTTTTTGTTGTTTTGCCTTTTTGTTTTTTAATTTGCACCACCCCAGATTGATGCTGAGATTAAAATGTATTATCCTTAGATACGGGGGCTAACAAACTCAGTGAATCCTGTTACTCAGAATTCAAACTATAATTCACACTCTGGAAACTGCAGACCCACCCTGAGATAAATTTCAGCTAGAGTGCAAAAGAGCCATGCATATTTAGTTTGTATCCATGTATATACAAATCTTCTGATAAACTGCCATAAATCTGCTACCATATGTTTCAATGATCCAAAGGAGAACTGTGCGAACATAAGGGGTTTTATTCCTCCCTCAAAATGTCACATGAAAAATAAAATGTATCCACGCCTTATCTGGGTGATCTGTAGAACTTTTAAGGCCATCGATTCATTTTATTGTTATTATTTCACTAAAACATGGCACATTTGACAGCAGAAACTACCGCTAAATATGAGTGCCTCATATTATATATCTGAATCCATAGCTAAAGGTATTTCAGTAAACTTAGCCCCAGCTTTTTGGATGAATGCTCCCTTTTTTTGATATGTCTGTGCTGTCATATTCATGTTCTCCATATTTTCATGGAGATTCCCCTGTTCAGATTTGCACCAACTGGTTTCCCTGGTGAGGATACCCCAGAATAAACTTGGATGCTTCGGTTAAAGATAATAGAAATTGAGCTTGAATGAGCAGATCAAGTGCCGGAGAGTACGAAGAGCCATACAAAGAGCTTCCAAGAGAGTTATATGCAATACAACATTAGCAGTAGAAATTAAGCAAGTAAATGAGCTCAGTCCCTTCCTCAAGCCCTCTCTTCAAGAGGCAGTTTTTGCATTTACACATTGCACTCTGAAGGCACCATCACCAGGAGTCTGGGTGGGCATTTCACAATGGTCAAGGCAGGCAGCCATCACTCCACCCTGCTCTTCTGAATTTCATTTGAAGAATTGAGAAGGTAGAAGGATGTCCAGCCCAGGCTCTGGTGACATCTTGCTTATGCTTCCTCTCTCAGCTATTTTTCCTCAGTTGCAGATCACCAGTCTCTTCAGCTTTTTCTTCTGGCTTGTCTTTATCACAAACAGTTGCTCTTTTGAGAGTATTTCCCTCTTCCTCATGCCATTTCCTGGCTTTTCTTTTGTAATTATATGGTGGTAATAGCTCTTAAAACTTCCTACAAGGGTATTACATCCATTACAATAGCAATTCCATTTTAGTAGCAATTGACGTATAATGGAGAGAGATATTAAATTGGAGGTGATATTACAAAAAAAATCATACCCTTATAAAAACAATGTAACATTAAAACCAGTATTATAACAGAAATATTCTAATAAAGGCACTAAATAAACTCAACCAAAGAAAACCAGGGATGAAACTGGGACAATGAGAGGGTTTTCCTGCCACACTGATTTTGCTTTGTTTTAATGTATTGATGGAATATTTCATTGCAACAGCTCCATAGTTTTATCATAAATGTATGCCATAAAGCATGTTTCTTGCAGGCAGTGTAATTACTTAATTTCCTTTCCAACAGTAGGAAAGGGCATGTGTGGTACGTGGAAACAGCAGAGTGAATTACCGACTGGAAGGAAATCCTTTCCTCTTTCACACAGGGCTGTATTTCCTGCATTTCCTCTGCCAGAGGAGCTGGAGCAGGGAGAGCTGGTCCACAAGGACCCAGCTGGGAGAGTGATGGCAGGAAAGTGATGGCAGCATTTCCAGGAAGTCCCCACTGTGCACAATCTACAGCGTGTGTTGTAAAGAGATCCCTTCTGGAGAGAAGCAATGATTGGTTAAAAGTCTGCTCGGTTCCACAGAGACAGAGCAATAAAATGTGGTATTGCATTAAACAGTGCCATATTTAGCTTTTTCTTTGGGAGTAAAGGTCCTCTCCTCTTGGCAAATGTGGAGAGAAATCACTGATTTGAGACTCGCAGACGTAGTTTCTACTCAGAATGAAGATGTGCTCAGGGGAAGAGAGATGGGGACTGGAGGGGGGGACAGAAGAGTTTCCGAATTGTTTTCAAAACAATCCCAACATTTTATATTGAAATTTTGTAAATGCTCAAGTGTCAACCCAGTACCTCGGTTTTGGGTCCCAGTTCCTGGCAATCCCAGCTAAGGTGAGGGTCTGGGAATTTGATCTTGAAGGAAGCTTTCCTGCCTCCCTGGTTGCCTATACAGTGCTGGGAGCCCGAACTCCCACACCCCCAGTTGGACTCTTACTGGCCTTATCAACATCTTTACCCTTTTTCACACAACCTCCAGGGGCTTCATTACTTCACTGATAAGTTGGGGTGAACGAAGACTTCGGGACATGTAAAATCATACAAGTCATCTGTTCACATATAATGTTTTTCAGCTTTAAGTAATGACTTTTTCTTAACTTATTTAATAAACAATGAAAATATGAGCAATCACCAATGAATTTAACTGTGGGAATGGCAGTCTTTGTGATAAGCTTTAATTTTAATGAACTTCATTCCCCCTCACCCCCTAAATTTTTTTCTTCAGAATATTTTATAGGAAATACTAGTCCTTTAAAAGCCTGGAAAGCCTAAGAAGCCACTGAAATCTGTAATTGAAATGCAAATGGAAAGCCCCTGGCACATCAAATCAATTTTGCTCTTAATAAGAAACGGAAATAGAATGTGACACGGAAAAGTCCTGATGCCCTACATAAAGGTAGGGCTTTTTAAGTGCTCTGGTGCAAAACAGAAATTCCTGTTTGCTGTAGTCACACTTTTAAATCGCTCCATTATCAAGTAATAATGTGATACAATTAACAGGCTGCTGTTTGGTTACAGAAGCCATTTTCTTCAAGGTACACATTTTCCTTAAGACCATAAAACAAGCATTTCCAAGCTCGTGTCTGGAGAGTCTGGTGTCACTGTATTTACAGCTGCTCCAAGAAAATTCTCTGCGGGGTAAGTGTCAGGTCTGTGTCTCATTGCCCTGGTTTTACCCTGGTATTAGGATACCTGGGCCAGAGATAACCTCACTGTGCCCAGGTTCATTATCGATGCCCAGCTCTCGTGATCGTGTTTCAGTGTTTGATCCCAAGACCAAAGAAGTTAATGGAAAGCTTCACCTTGACTTCCATCCATAGTCAGGGTGGAGGAGAGCAGAGAGGACTGACTTTTTAGGAACTGAATGATTCATGTAATCAATAAATAGGTGTAGTTAGCATAGTCAAACAAGGTATTCTCCTGAAAAGTTAACTTAACTTTCTATCCAAAACTTCCCTGGACAGAAAATTTTGAACCAGAGATGCTTTGTCATACATTTTATTTGTTTTTCAAGAGCCATTCTATCCAATTTTATTTGAGCTAACCTGACTTAAACTGATCTACTATAATTTCATCCAGAGTACAAACACAAAACTAGACAGGGATATAGATTTTTTGATGTTTCCAGTCAGGGTATAGATGATTCACTTCCTAAAAAATAAGAAAATAACCTTTTAACAAACGAAGAAATATTTTTTGTCACAAAAGTGCCTTCTGCTGAATTGATGGAAGAACGAGTAGGTTGTAAGGGTGAGAGTCCTGGAAATTAGGACCACATGTGGTCAGAGCAGGGTCGGTGAAGCCATTGTGGCCTTTGAAAGCTGTCACAGGGTCAGACCAGCAAAGTCCTCCCAAATTCTGTCCCCTGCCCCTAATTCTGCTTAGGTCAGATGTGATACTCTTCCCCCATGTGCCCCGATGGCCCCACTGCCTGAGGTGCAGACCATCTTTTCTCAGCTCTCAGTCAAACTACACCTTAAGGGGCAGGAGGGAGGCTGTGCCGAGATGCGCTTCACGTATGTTTATGTCTGGAAAAGAATAAAATCTCTGTACAGTGCCATTTAAGATGCTGAGAGCTGGCTGGCCTGTGTGACCTTGATGCACAAAATGCCATCTTCACTTTTCCATTTCCCTCCCTTAGTAGAGAATAATTACATTAGTGGGAGATTTCAATCCAAGAGCAACCTGCTCCACTGACATGAACAGAAATTTTCTGGTGACTTCAGTGGCTTTTGCATCTGCACGGGGGTGTTAGAGAGGAAGGTGTGACTGCAATACCAGTAACCACATGCCTGACTGACCCATGAAAACACACTGGCACAAATTTTCAGCTCTCTGTACGTGCCACTGGTGTGTACCCAGTTGATCAGCATAAGCTGAAATCCTGGCTGTTATCCCAAATCCAGTGAGACTGGGCAAAGCTGACACGGCTGCGTTTGTCCATGTATGATCGTGCCTTTCCTCACTGAACAGACAAGTTTTAATTCTGTCATTTGCTGCTGGGGTGTTCTGGTGTTTGCTGCACAGAGGCAGTCTTATTTACTGCTGAAGTGGTGCCTCATGCTGGTTTGTTAATGTTAAGTTTTTTTCTGGTATATCAAGTTTAGTTTATAAATTGCATTAAAGCGTTATGCAGTAGAGAAAGAAGGGACTGAAAATGCCATTGTTTCAATCCTGTTGTATTTCCAATATGAGCAGTGTTTTACCTGGTAAGTGACTGTCTCTTATGAACAGTGCTGCATACGTTTGTCCCCTTTTAGTACCCATTCAAAAAACCACATATCTTGCTGTGGGTTAAACACAGTGTCAGATCATGCTGTCTCTTAAGAGAAATATATAAATGGGTGGTTATTTCACTGGAAAAAAAATGATGCACATTCCCAGGCCATTAGGGAAATACCACCAGCAAAAGTTATATGGTATAAAAAATACAGGAGCTGGGCTTTCAAGCCAGTGTTCAATCACCGTAGCCTTGAACAGCAGGTTAAAGTCAGAGAGGGCAGTAAATCCAGCCATGACTCTTTAACCAATAGAGCCAGAAGCATGGATCTTGTGCCAAGAAATAATTTAAAGGTGAGGAAATTAATTCTCGGAGCTTATTCAAAGATAAATAGGAAAAAAACCTACGACATACAGGGGTTTCAGCCCTCACACGTTGACAGCTATGGATGTGGCTCTGAACGGGCTTTGGGATGTGTGTATGTGAGAGAGGGGTTGTGCACTGTGCTGAGCACACTGACCATCCTTCAGCTCAGTGTCCCACCATGGCTCTGACTTCACACATCTTCATGACTCTGGGTAGACAGTCTGTGAGAGAGACTTTTGGAAAGGGGAAATCTCTCTCGTTCCCAAAGCAACCCTTAGCTGAGGTAAATCGGAATAAACAACATGAAGGCTTCTCCCTCTGTAAATTAACCCTCTAAACTGAGTAAAAGAAGGTCACAGGGAAAAGCTGAGTAAAAATTTAGCATATCAGAACAGCTGACCTACACGTATTCCTGAGTGTACTGTCCTTTGCTGGAGATAAAGCTTTAAGTTAGCTCCTCCCCTATGTTTTTAGGGAGCACCTTCCTGTGCTAGACAGCACAACACTGCTGAGTTTTTTTTTAAAAAGGAGCATTAATCCTGGCTGATCTTAAGCTTTAGAACAAAGGTCCACCCTTGGTCCCACTCCTCATTCACTCCCGCAAGCTTCAGATGAAGGTGATGTATAGCATGGGGTTCAATACAGGAGGGAAACAGAGGTGAATTTGCCCATAAAGTGCAAACCTAAAAATCTAAACACAGAAGAAAATGACCTGGAGACCTGCTTCACTGTCACTGGGTTATGTATTTACCCCACAGAACCACAGAATGGATCAGGTTGGCAGGCACCTCTTCAGACCACCTTATCCAACTCCCCTGGTCAAAGCACAGTCAGTGAGAGCAAGTTGCTGAGGGTCATCTCCAATCAGGTTTTGAATAACTCCAAGGATGGAGACTCTTAAACCTCTCTCTTCCAATGCTTGACCACCCTCTTAGGAACACAGGTCTGAAAATTACCTCCTAAATCATCACATCTGGTTCCCACATCATATAAGCTCCTTCATCGACTTGTACACACAGAGTTTGGCTTCATACAGATCTATTTTTATTACCAAGCTGCTCCATTGCTTCTGATGGCAAGAAATCTTCTTGCTGTTTCCAAGCTGAGCGTATTCATAGCCCATCTGCTCTTGTGCCAGCACTGTTGCTAGTTTCGGTAGCTCATCCTGCTCTCTGGTGCTTAACTCCACTGTGCTGCAAAGACCTGCCATGTCCCTTCTCCCTGCCTGTACCTTTGACATCCCTTGCTACCTCCATGCCTGGGAGACTGCTGGCCATGGAGCAGTTTAGAGTGAGTTCCATGTTGGGCTGTACATCCTGGCACACAGCATCGTACCTGGGGGCACTTGGTCACAGCAACCCAAAATTGCCTCATCAAGCTCCGTGCGTGTGGCTTTAGATCAGAGTATCTCCTCACACCTCTCCTGCCTCCCCGGTGAGGGTCATAACTCCTGTAATCCTTGACCACAAAGGCTAAGACCTTTATATGTAGTTAAATCAGCATTTTTGAAAGTCTGCTTTCATTCAAGCATTTTTTTAGGTGTTCTGTCTTTTAATGAGATATTTCCCTTTTGCTCCCAGCAACTATGGCTACCCTGGACCCAATTAAAACACCCCTTTGCAGTAACTCTGAATACTGGAGCTAGGTATGAATGAAGGCCTTTCAGAAGAGAAAAAAAATCCATTTATTTAGCTAAACTGCATCAAAAGAATCAAGCTCAGTTCTAGCTTCATAAGCATGCACACGCAAAGTGAAATTATTCCTCCAGCAATACTTGGGAAATCCTGCTGACCTGCGACTGAAATGCAGTGCAAAGTCTGACCACAGAAACAAAGCCAGGGCTGCAATAACCACCAAAGACCAGCAAGGGGAGATGAGGCTACTCTAAATCATCTTCATACCGCTTTCCAGCCGCTGACAAGGTCGGGTTTTCTTTGCTCGCTTTCCTCTACACAATCAAAACCTACAGGTTGCACAAAGACTCCCTCTTGCACAGGGATCTGACAGCAGTTTAATCGTAGCTAATGAGCAATGAGAGTAATTTGCAAGTTTTGCATACAGTTTTGCATCCTTAGTGCATGCAGTAGCAATTCTCCTCTCCAAATAGCGTGGGTTCTTGGAGCATATGTACAGCCATACACAACAGTGCAGCGATGTGCCACCAAGACACTGTTCCTCCGTGGGGAGCAGTCCCTTTGGACACTCACAGCCCCAGCCCCTGGCTCCACAACTCCCCGGCCTGGAGTGCAGAAGAGGTTTGGCAGGTCCGTGATCCCTTCCCTCCTTAGTGCAAATCGCAGTCCCTCATACAGCCCTACATCTGCAGGAGACACACACAATAAGACAAAGAAGTACCCAACAAAACCTTTCAAACCCACCATGGGCTCCTCTGGGTCAAGCAATACCAAGGTGGTGACTGGGTTGTGGGTCAGCTGTGGGTCAGCCGCACGTTGCTGGGTGAACCAGGTGTAAGACATCACCTGCTAGTGACACATCTTCCCTTTAGCTCCATAAAACACAGAGAATAAGCACACAAGGCATCACCTCTTATTGGTTCAGTCTAGCCACAATTCACACTGCTCTGTTTCACCCAACTCCGATACCACAAAACAAGCATTAACAAACCAGCTGTAGATGGTATTGTGACCCCTCCATAAGTTAATTCTGCAGTAGCTGACTAAGGCTTTCAGTATTTTTACCTTCACCGATCACTTATGAGATCTTGCAGGCACAGAGGGACCTGAATGACTCGATGACAGCCACGCAGGAGGCTGGAAGCAGCATGAGGTCTCGAACACAGACCCTCTACCTTTATGTGCTAATCAAAGGGTCCAGATTTGGATCAATCCCTCATACCAGCATTGCACTGTAAAAACATCTAATTCCATGGCAGCTTCCACAATCTTCATTGTTTGATCAGCACTGACTGTATATGTTATTGCAAGACAAAAAAAAGCAATCAGTCAAGGCTGTATCTTTGTTCTCTTTCTCACACTGGTATCACTTCATCTCTCTCCCTCAGTGCTTTCATGGCCCTCATAACAATAACATGTGAGCATCTCATAATCTTTAATGTAGATGTCTTACAACAGTCCAGCGGGGTGTGACAATATTATTATTCCCATTAGAAAACTAAGCACCAAGCAACAAAGCTTTATATTCACCAGAACTGTTTAAAGCCTTACCCCTAATAGCTAATTCCCAGGGATAACAAATAAAACACTGTCAGCAAAGTAACTTCAGTGGTACTTAACTTTCTCATGCAGAAGTTAGGTGCCTGAATACACTTGTGGTTGTAGGTGAACATGACTTCTCCAGGCCTCAGCATGAGGTATCTATGGGAGCCAACACTCACGTTCCAGGTCTATGTCTTGTCCATCAAACCGATGCTGGGGAGCAGGGTTAGCAAAATGCTCCAGTGGGAAGGGAAAGAGAGGGGATGTGGGGCTTGATACGCTTCTGGTGACACTCAGAGCTGGATATTGCCAGTGATTTTAGTTAAAGACTGATGATCTTTTTTTTTTGCCCAGCTAACATTCCCACTTGTGTGAAATCTTTGGGGAATAGAGGAAATTTCAGTATTATCAGCAATTGTCACCACTATTTTAAAAAGTCTCCTCCTGCTCTTCCCAGAGTCATACCTTGCCTGCTAGGCTTGCAATTTTGCTGCCTTTGCTGCCTCACTCTTCTGAGGTGTTGCAGATGTGAAGCAATTATCTAAACTAAGCATCCAGGGGAGGGAGGCACAGGGGGAAGAGAGTGGGTTCAGCAAGTCAGACCCGAAATAGGAGTACAGCTCCTCATTCCTATAAATGAAAGGCAGCAGGGTGTCCATCTAATGGGACACTAGAGCTCCCTGACCCCCCAGCTAAGCACCCTTGCCATGGTTTGCATAAAGTGGCATGGCAGAGTAGCCTGGTGTCTGTCTCAATTATTTGTATGGCATCCATGGTAATAGTAACTGAGAAGCCTCATGATCTTCCATGTATTTGTCCATATAGCAGCCAGGTAAAGAGGTTTTATTATGCCCCTTTTTATGAAAAGGAGCACTGAGGAGAAAGGAGATTGAGGGTACGTCCCCAGCAATAGATTCAATACATAGGCAAGATTTTATTTTCTAAATTGGACACTTATAACTATAATTTCAAGGGTTGGGTTTTTACTTAATGAAAACCTACCCAGTACTCCAGGTGGAAAATACATTAAGATTTATGCTTGGATGTTACGCCAGTAATGCGAGAAGCATGGAAATACCTTAGTTGGATAGATGTTGGAAAAGTCTCCCTTTCCAGCAGGCATGCTATTAGTAGAGCCCGTACTGCCGCAGCCACCCAGACCAGATTAAATCTATTTACACAACCCTAATCCACCTCTGGCTGAATGGAGACAGTATCTGCCCAGGACAGAAGTAAAATTTCCAATAAATTGGAGAACTGTTCCCAAAATTTCCAAAATACCCACATATCTACTGTGTCTCAGCAGAACCAGACAACCTCCCGTCTATTTGCAGCTGGAGATAAAAAATCCAAAACCATTGCATCAGATGTTTTGAGTTCTCCTTGCTGAATGAAGGCAGATTTGTAGTTAATAAATATTTACTAGATATCTAGCACAGATCACACATCTGGCCTGAACATTTACCTTCAAGCTAACCTTGAATATCATAAAAGTACTTAGGTCTCCTTGATTGAGCTATATTGTTTAAGGTGATAAAATGTGAGCAAAAGATGTAATTAATGGGCTGGTTTGTTACATGAATATTCCTCCCTGAAGTATTATGGTGACATTTCTTCTCTTAATGCCTGAGTGATTTTGGTGAAGTAGTTGACTATTGTCTTGTGCATTAATTTGAGGCTCGAGGGGGAAAAAGAAATGTTGAAAAATAAAATTGATTTCCTATTCAATCCCCAAAAGCTTTCTGCAGCAACCTTACCCACTCTCTGAAGACTCTGCAATAGGCTGAGAAAAAACATTTTGTGGAAGTGCCTGGTTTAAATCCAGGCAGCACTCCACTGAGTTTTTAAAAGATTTTATGAGGAGCAAAACAGATTATAACTAGGCACAGCAAAGTTCTGGATGAATATTCCAGGACTACAGCTAATCAATTCTGCACACATAAGATATAAGCAGCTCACCAAGCTGGTGCATGTATAGAATCCAACCCTAATTAACTGTGTGTGTGAATTCTGGATTACTGAAAAGCCATGTGTTGTTAATTTAATAAATCTTCATTAATGTTGCAGGTAACAGCGACCGCCGCAAGAACCATTACAAATTGACCCTTTTCAAATCCTCATAATCCTGCACTGGAGAGATATACCTAATTGGGCTCATTAAAAGTAAACATTGATTGACAGGACCACTGGGATCCTTAAAAGGGCTGTGCGGTCAAAAAGAATTGCTGCATTCCTGATCTCCAGAGCAGCTGCCAGTTGGTTGTTTCTTCTGCCATGGTCCACAAAACCAGGAGGAGAACTGCTGACATCAAATAGTGCATAAGGCTGCAAGGAAGGTTGTGGAGTTACATATGCAGGTAAAAGCCCTTAAATATGCAACTTTTCCAGTCAGGTCACATCCAGTTCCATGGGGCTGGTGGGGAACTTACACAGCAAATGAATATGGAGATAAGGGAATTAAGGACCTTTGAACTGTGATTGACTCTTGTTAAGACTTTGGGGTTGTTTCTCCAATGTTTTATGTTTTGTAAGTCATTAACACCTGTGCAAAATGAGTAGGAAAACACGAGCAAATCAATAGTGTATTACATAGGCATCAGTAATTACATAGCAGTGGGGAATTGGGCCTTGGGATTTTTCAATTATTTTCTGTTGCAAATGATGTTTAGACACCTTTTGGGAAATCATGTTTCGGTCAAAGACTACGTATTTTGCTCAGTGTGGGTCAGTGTTGTGGAGGTAATCAAATAATATGGATCTTTCTGAGCCTAAAATAATCTATCAATCTTTAATTCTCCATTTTTGAATCCAAGCCAAAAAAAAATTCTATTGGCTTCTTACATATATTGAACATCATCTGTCTGGAACACCCGTGTCATTGCCAATGCTCAGACATTGCCCTGAACATCTAATTCAATGCACACTTTTCAGTGTGTAGTTTGCCTGCTTTTAAAGTCAGTCTCCAACATTTTCTTCCCTAGAACATGAAAACTTATTTAGTCTTTCCATATTCCACAACTACACAGATGTGCACTTACTGCACATCAGGGAAGTTCTGGTAACCATCTACATATGTGGTCCTAATGTGCAAAAAATGGACAATAGTGTCGCCTAGTGTAGATCTCTCAGTGCTTTCCATTGTTCTCCGTCAAAACTCTCCTGAGTGACTAGGAGCCACAAGAGGTTGTCTTAGTTTGTTCCCCCACTCCTTGCTCCCTGGTTTGTCACGGATGCACGAAACCCAGATGCAGAGACATTGTCATGCAAGGATATAGCAGCTCTGCCTCCTCCAGGACAGAGGGCACACACGTCTGAACGGGCTGCGGTGGAAGCCTGGGAGGCACTTCATGTTTCAACGCAGCTTGAATGGGGTAAAGAAGTGGAAGTGTCAAAAAAGATTAGTGTGTCAGCAGTTAAAATGATTGTGGCATGAAGGGACTGAGGGCTGCCAAAGCCAAAATAACAAGAAAGTGTCTCCGAAGGCACTCCTGATGCATCGTTTTGACAGATGTGCAGTTCCTCATTAACTGTAAGTAACAGGGAAGAGTGGGGTCCTCTGCAACAACCTCCCTGTCCTGGGACTGGGACCAGATTTAGGGGAAAGGGGCTGAGCAGAAATTGTGTTCAAAACCAGCTGTCTTGGTCAGATCAGAGACATTTGTGGCAGCCTGCTGCTGCAACATCACAAGCAAAAGGGATGGGGCTGAACGTGCAAATAACAAATTTTTTGCAGCTGTAGACCTTAGCAGGACCCAGGAGGGGTGGATATCAGAGACTCTGTGGCCTTCAGCATGAGAATACAGACTATCCCACCGTAGGAGGTCTGCACCCTCACTGGATTTTAATGAGCAGTCTCTTGCCAGGAGCCCACAGAGACCCACCACAGACCCCTGCCAGAGGCCGATATTCCTTGGCTCCCTTTGCTGATGATGGAGAATAAGAGATTTCTTCAGAAAGCAGTTCAGTTCACCTTCTGAACTCAAGCCTTTCTTCCCATGCTTGCATTAGGAGCACCAGGAGAAGTGATATCCACCTTGAGCATTCAGGTATATGCCTCTTTTCCCACTTTCTCCAGTCCACTGCTCTCCCAAGGATCCCACTCCCAGCCAGCATCCACTTTGGACCAGACTTACCTCTTTTTCCTGCTCAGTCTAAGAGCTGTGGGACTGTGAGCTCTTTTTGACAGGGGCACCTCTGTATTTCTGTTGTGCCTCTGACGTGTGCTATACATCTTTCTCCCACTTTCCATAACTCCACCTGCCTGGCAGGTGGGCTCTGGACCATCCACCAAGAATGCAATAGCCTTAAATGCCAGCCAGGATAAATTCCACTGCTCAGACAAGCACTTTGTGGGAGTCTGAAAAGGAAATATTGCCCCCCAAAAAATCAAACACAAAAAGGTAAACGTAGTTTGTTATTATTGTCACTTGTGTTTCTGCCTGATTTCTTTGGAGTTGGTTTCCTGACAAAAATAGAGTGAAACCACTATGTTAGATGTGCAGCGTAGCCTGTGCACAGTCCTGTGTAGCCTGGACTGCCTGCTGCTTCATATTTATTAATTGAGAAATCTTTAGGCAAATTGCCACTTGAGCCACAGCATTGTTGATAAATTCAGCAGTTGCTGGTGCTCCAGCAGCATGCAAAGAAGCTGAACAAGACTGATTACACAGTGCAGCTATGTCTGCAGAAAGTTGATTATATGGTTTGCTTCCTAATTAAACATCTAAACATCCATTTATTGAGGAAAGTGAGATTGAGGAATTGTCACTTACAGCAGCCTTGTGGGGAATAAGAGAGCCAATGTGAAAATTCCTGAGCCACAAAAACATTGTAGTGGCCAAGCCCTCTCCAAAAAGCTGTTCAGAGCTTACATGTCTTTTGGTAAAAAAAACTATCCTAAACCTTGTCACCCTTTCATGAGCAAAGGTAAAATGAAATTGGACGTGGAAGACGCAGTAAAATCATCTTCTGTCTCAGCTTCTGGTGTGGACCGGGATGGAGCTGTGATCATGAGCATCATGTCTGCTGGCATCATCACAGGGACTGCTCAGAAAGCAGCAGAAGGACTTTGTGAAATGATACCTAAGTGGAAAGAAAATCTCCGTTCCAGTAATTACCCCAGCCATTCCTGAAGGACAGAGTGCAAGAGACTCGCCACTTAGAGGAGAAGAGGCAAGGGGGAGGGAGGGAGAATTTCTTTTGTAATGACTTTTTTCTTGTTCCCTCATTACCTTGTCACTCCCTGATGCTGAATCATATTTGCAAGCATACCCAAACACAGAAATTACCATATGCGCTCAGCAGGATATCTGGGAATGATTTTCTCCATCACAACTACACATTAGGTCTCATCCTGATCTTTAGCATTTAACAACATTATTTCTGATGTGAATAATTAAAAATCAAAGTAAAAAGGCACTACAGTTTCTCCTGTGAAGGAGCTGTGGAAGCTAAAGGATGTTGCCATGAGAATAAATGCCTATAAACTAGCCATCAATAAATTTAAACATGATGATTGGAAGAAAAGAAAGTCTGAAAAAGGTTTCTGATGGATGCTGAGGGCTGAGGGTTAGTACACTGTTGTTTGTATGGAGGCTGCTGCATTTAGAAATAAAATTGTATGATGTGATTGCCTGTAACAGGGGACTGGATTTAATGTCTAGTGCATCCTTCTGCTTCTAAGTCACCATTCAGCAGATCTCCAAATTCATTTCTTCATCACTGATTTTAAGGACTGTCATTTTGAGGCAACACAATTTCCATGAATGCTGTTAATATCCTCTCCGGTGAAAATGTGCTAGGGAAAAAAAGTCATAAAAAGTTGGAAAACAAGAGCCAAAGTAACCTTTAATTTCATTTTCATTTCACTTCAGTGGATCCTTTTCATGTTGTTGTTGTAGTTGTTATTAGTTAGCTCAGCTAAGTCACTTGCACAAGCACGGTGCAATTGATGGAAATGGGGTGAGTGAAGGGTTAATGGAGAGAAAGGACAAGTAGTATCAGCATCACTGATGGTGATCCCAGGAGTGAGGGGAGACATATTATGGAAGTAGTCTGAGATTCAAGGGAGGACTAGATGAAGGAGTTAGGTCCTGAAGGTGAAGGTGGCAGATAAGGTAAAAAACTGCCGTCCCGTGCCTTCCATCCCATTGGTTGCTGAATATATCAGAAAAGTTCTGAACCACTTAAAATAAAATATAAAAAAGACCCAGAACACACCCCACAAAACCTCAAATTACTCAATAACTTTCTTTTTGGGTGGTTTGGTCCTCATGCTCATGGCAAAGAGAGAAAGAACCGCCTTCGCTGGCTGCTCCAGCAGACTGCTGTCCCCTCCACCAGCCATTGGAGGTCTGCTGCTCATGTTATTCAAGGCCACATTTTAGCTGCAGATTTAAAAGCCAGTTTTCCCCCCAGTCTTTCTGAGATCTTATTTATTCCAGTCTGGACTAGAAATGGAAACTTTGCATGAGCCATTGTCATGGTTTAACCCCAGCCAGCAATTAGGTCCCACACAGCCTCTCACTCACTGCCCCGCAGTGGGATGGGGAGAGAATCAGAAGACTGAAACTGAGAAAACAAGTGGGCTCAGATAAAGACAGTTTAACAGGTAAAGAAAAAGCCATGCACGCAAGCAAAGCAAAACAAGGGATTCATTCACTACTTCCCATGGACAGACAGGTGTTCAGCCATCTCCAGGAAAGCAGGGCTCCATCACGCCTAATGGTTGCTTAGGAAAAGATTATAATCCTGAACATCCTCCCCCTTCCTTCTTCTTCCCCCAGCTTTATATGCTGAGCATGATGTCACATGGTATGGAATATCCCTTTGGTCAGTTGGGATCAGCTGTCCTGCCCGTGTCCCCTCTCAACTTCTTGTGCCCCCCTAGCCTACTGGGTCGTGGGGTGGGGTGAGGAGCAGAAAAGGCCTTGACTCTGTGTAAGAACTGCTCAGCAATAACGAAAACAGCCCTGTATTATCAACACTGTTTTCAGCACAAATCCAAAACCTAGTCCCTTACCAGCTGCTACAAAGAACATTAACTCCATCCCAGCCAAAATCAGCACAGCCACTTTAAGAATAGGTTAGTATCCTCTAACAGACAATGCCTTATTTAACCGCAGAGAAGGAAAACTAGCTTTTCTGCTACACTTTTTTGAATTGTGTGATTATTCTGTTTTATGATTGTACTCAAGTCCATGTTTGGGCATGTTTGTCTAAATTAGCACCTTTTATTGCTTTTACCAGAGCTACTCCCATGCGTAGCTGAGGCCAGATGAGGATCTATTGAATCGCTTATCGAAAATCCACCTTTTACTTCAAACGTACAATCTAATCTTCATTTTCCATATAGTTCTTTGTTAGAAAAAAAGCCACCACACAAACGCGTGTGGGCACAAACACAGCCCAACGTGACAGTGCCTGTGGTACAACAGATGGTATTTGCAAAATTAAGGGCATGATATAAGCAGCAAATGATTAGAACAAGGCACTATCAATTAACAGGAAATACATACAGTTTTGCTCCAAATTTAGCCATGAGAAGACTCTATTGCACATCAGAGATGAGAAGAAATGACAAAAATAACAAAACAAATTGCATAGTACTGGACTGTTAAATATTATTACCCTATCAGGAGCTCAAAGTAAGCAATACTAAAAGTTGACTGTATGTGGCTTTCTGTAAATGAAAAACATATGGTTTAAAGGAAACCATTGTCACTTAAAGTTATCAAGTTTACGCACATAAAGAAAACAGATACAATAGAGCCTTAAGAGCAAGTTTCTCTAAGAATAAAGCAGGCCACAAATGGTTCAGCAATTCCCAAGGAGCTGGTTGGGCTGATTGTTCTATTTAAGCGATGTGTCTCATAGGTTACTAATGTGAGCAACAGTCTGCCTGCTGCATTTTAAATTACCAGCCACTGCCAGCCCATTGTTTTATGTGATTCCCCCTCTGAATAGATATATTTATTCATAAATAGCTGGCTGTTCAGTGAGTCTCCCTCTGCTTTGTGGAACTCATTAAAGAGTATACTTCTTTAGTCAACTTGCACCAGAAGTGCCCTGTGCAAGCTTCTGTGAGCTTCATTCAGACGTATCAACAGTGGGTCACTATTGACCTGTGAAGCCTGAAAGAGGGTGAAAAATCGGTTGTTGTTAAATGTTGCAGTTGGTCACTAGATCTCTGTTAAGAGCAGAAAGGCCACAGGGGTGCTTGATGAAGCAGCAGGGGTAACACTGCAGCTTGTGACAGGATCCTCTCCATGTCTCCGGTTAAAAACTGCCCTTGGGGACATGGTTTGACATAGGCTAGAGTCACAGCGATGGCACCAGCACAGTCCAAAACTGATTGCATGCTGTAAAATGCTGTTATATGAGGTAATTTCCTGGACTAGAGGTCTCACTGACTTCATAAAAAAATGAGACTTTTAGCAAATGAACACCCCTGGTGAAGGAATGGATGAGCTGGTGAGGTGACCTGGTGGCTCTCCACAAATGCCACCAGAGCTGAGCATATTTAAGCCAGCAACAAGTGACCTGCATAGTGTTAGTGCTGTAGACAGCAGTGGTGACAACGAAGCAGAGATGCTGGGTTGGGGGACCTGACCATGGTCTTTGTCTCTACGTGAGGGCAATGAGTGCTGTGCTGAGCCCATGGATCAGCAGAAATGCCAGGGCACCCGACAGCAAGACGCCACCTCCCACCAGGCAAGGGAATAAAAGGGGGAAGGAGAATCCATCCCGCTTTTAATAACAAGCTTTATAGTTATTCTGAGGACTGGAAGGTGGCAAAGCAATCATAGTAGTGACGGGAGGCTGCCAGCGGATGTTTAATATGCTGTGACAGTGTGTTCAAATTTGAAAACTTCATTGTGCAACACCACCCTCAGCCATGGGACCATACCAGGAGAAAAAGTTCAGATGAAGAACCTCACGGCCTGCACTGAAAAAAACAGGGATATCACAGGGTTTGTAAGATTAAGGATTCATGCCTATTTTTTTATCTCTTTCCATTGTGTCCTGTATTTGAACAAGAGTTGATGAAGAGTTCAGCATACAGTGAATTTCTGAGCAGAGTTATTACCTCTGGTGCCTGGAGCAAAAGCACCCCTTGGGATGTTTGACAGGATATAATGTCTGACTTGATGATGGAAACAAAAGAAGTCCTCTCCGTGGCAGATTTAGTCTCTTGAATTTACTGATAATGCACTCTCCTCCAACAAATCAAAATTCCACTTCACCCACTCAGATGTCTGTTCTGTACACTGCTGACATACACGGAAATCCAAACGTCTCATAAAAGCAAAGGAAAATGTAAAATATGTTCTGATAAACAAAGAGAGACTTCAGAAGAGGGGAGAGAGGCTTGGTTTACATTTTAAATGAGCTCTCTGAAACACAGTTAGAGGTAAAGAGGTGTCGATGCAGGGTAGTTCTGCGCTGGGACTTTGATGTGGGAGTTAGTTTGCACTCTGGCAAATCCTCCCTTGCAGCCCAATGAACTCACCATAGACAACTCTCATCCAGTGCAAGGTCACCCTGAAGAGATCTCCCCCTCCTATGCCTCCTGGCAATACACGGTAAAATATCATTCTGGCCTTCAGGAAAAAAATTTTCTTTGCCTGAACATAGGGTAGGTGTGATTCAGGTGGCTGGATGGAGGCATCTGCATCAGAGCTAGTCCTTCCTGCTAAGGGGAGAGGAACAGGCACCTACAGGGCAGGACTCATCTGCTGCTGATGTAGACACGCAAAATAGGGTGGATGGATTGCCCCTAAAAGCATTTGTTTGTCTCCCTTGATGACAGTGGGACACTGGGGCGATGTACAGAGGTGGAGGTATCTGCAGGGCAGTGAATGTCAGAGCACCTGAATCCTGACTTTGCAGTTAGTGAGAGAAATTCTTTGGGGGGCAAACCCTACACAGGGTGAAAGCATTCCTGCTTTTACTCCATCTGAATGAGCGTGGATTTAGTGCTGACTTTTGCCAGTTGGCTGAAGTGAAGAAGAGTTGAAATGAAGCTGGACCTTCTGCAGCTTTTCCAGTTTAGGCTGGTCAGCATGGGAAGGAGCAGAAGAGTGAGGGAGGGGGTGCTGCATGGTAGCCCATGAATTATAAGGATGGCAGGGAATAAAACAGAAGTCCTGGTCCATACCCAGTTCCTCATGGTTCCCAAGGGA
>JAHREE010000118.1:2129389-2164206 GCA_033628505.1 Tringa tobata | reverse complement strand
CCTCAGCTCCAGGAGCCACGCAGGCAAATGCTCCAGTAGTTATCTAAGTTGGTTTCCCGGTAAAAGCTTCGCTCTGCTATCGGATTCTGTTATGCAGCACATAGATCCCTGCCTTACAGCCAGCATCATTTCAGGAGGTAGTTTGAAAGCTTTCGGGCTCTCCCAGTGATTGCTTTGCTTTTCTTTCACAGCAATTACAGCCCCTTCATTTAATTTCAATGGAAACTTTAGTGTTTTAGACCTTGCCCACGTAGCTGAACGCTCATCTCTGGATCTTATTTCCAGTCCTCAGGAGGACCGGTTTTGATGACCTAGTCTGATTACAGCATCTTTGACAGCTTTAAAGAAATTTGCTCCGGGGAAGGAGACAGCTGCTGCTCTGATGAAGGATTTTTCTGAGCAGGCCTCCCAAGCTAGACATGTCAGTATGAGATGCTGCCTACGTTTTTCATCATGACCAACAGGTACGTCTAAAAAAGGTTTTGTGTTCTTGCCTGCATAGGCCAGAGTGGAGGGAGCCTCTGTCATAAAACTGCTTAACCTGCTTCTGTCAAAACGCTGTGGCTTCTTGGCTTTTTTTTTTTTCCCTTACGCTGTATATCCAGCCTCTCTGGAAACTGTGGGCCAAATCTTTAGTCGGCTGTAAACTTGTAAACTGTCGTTGCTCCTTCAGTTCATACAGAGTTCAGGGCAGGAACAGTCTCTTTACCAGTATCTGTAGCTCTTATGCAGCCCTGGTCTTCAACAAAACTTATGAAAATGAGTATATTAGTGGTGATCAGTAATAACCATTATTAGGAGCTGTAATAAAATCTCTTAGCAGACTTTTTAGAATGGAATCAGCATAAAAGCAGTATGACAATCTGTTCCTCTAGAGCCTATTTTGCCATTAATGTTGAAAACAAGGTAGATAACATCTCAGATCCCAAACAACCCCCTTTACCTCTAGAAAGGAGGTCTGACCTGCTTAATGTTGCATGGATCCGGAAAGCTCTATATTCCCTTCCTAATGTAGTTCCCAAACCCAGGAATTAACCTCCATTTCGCTTATATAAAGCACTTAGAGTGACTGGGTCATTATTCAGTCAGGAATGTTTTGCAATAAAAGGTTTTGACAAGTATATGAATTTACAAATTTTTCTCTGTCCTGGAGCAGCTACCATACTTTTTGGTGTGCAAATAAAGCAAAGATTTCAAATCTTTGGGAGTCTGGTTGCACATGCCTAGGGCCAGAGCTAGTAATGCATGGAGTGATGGGCAGAGCCAAGGTCTGGGGGAATTCATCCCCAAAACATTACCAGCCCTGGGTTTGTGCAAAGAGACTGCTCCATCTCTGGTTTTGTACAAAGAGATTCCTGTGCAAGCAGGTGACTTGAAGGATTGGGAGCAGCTTGGTACACTGGAGCACCGGCTTCTCCTCTCCAGAGCCAGCCCATTTCCTCTGCTACATGCTGCCCCCAAATCCAGCTCTGGACTGACAAGTAAAGGTGACAACCACAGGTGCCAACTGCTCCAAAATCTCTGAATTCTCTTTCTTTTCCCTCCTCTGTATTCCTTATTTACGTTGCACATTCCCAGGGAAAAAGAAAAAAAAAGAAAAAAAAAAAAAAGGAGTGCCATTTTGCTGCCTTGATTTCTATTTTGTAAAAACAAAGGAGATGAAGGTGTCCTTTCTGGAATAGCAGTGGGGAGCACAGAACAGATATGTTATCATGGCCATGGGAACCCACCAGTCTTGATTAGCCCAGCACTTACTTGGTCTCCTTCTCCAACACTGATGCTGGTTCACACCAGGTTCTCCTGAGAGACATGACAGAGTGGTGGCTCCAGGGCTAGTTTGAGGAAATCCTCTCCTCTTCTAGTCTCAAAGCTTTCTGTATGTGCTATAGCCGAGGGACATGTTTTGCATCCAAGGAAAATATGCAGGCTTCAAGAAAGCACCTTTCTCATTATACCCATCTGTCTGAAACAGGAGAGGCATTCAGCATCTGGTTCACCCATCACTCTTTCATAGGAGGCTGCAGCCAAGTCTGCAGCATTTGCTGCCACCGTGACGAATACCAGGTAAAGTCACGCAGCACAGCCTGAAGGAACCTGGGCTGGAAGAGCAGGCAAGGAGCAGGCTGTTTGCTGCTGGGCTTAGAATTTGTACAGAGATGGGTAGATATGAGGAAAATTCATTGAAAGAGAAGGAAGCGTGAAGCAGACATACTTTCCTCACTCGTCTGCTGCAAGCAGAGTATATTATTCAGAAGATTATGCTGTGTATCAGTGCATTGGGAGTGCCAAAATACTGGAAGTTCACCAGTTGTAGTAAGCTAGTGACAGCAGACCAGGCAGTGGGAATATGACAGATGAAGTTACTTGGCCTTTTGGCAGAAGTCAGTAGAGTCATAGCTCAAGACAGCAAAGGGCCAACCTTACAGGCAGACTGTGCCCCTCACAGTAACATTACTTTAACCAGAGGAAAATAGAAATTATTGCTCTAGTCAGACAGGAGGCTTGATATCTATATTTTGGGATCAACAGCACCGTGCCCCAGTCTATGTGTTTTGTATTATTTCACTTAGCCAAAGAGCATATGCTATTGTAAGTGCACTATAAAATTTCCATTCACTGCAATATTCTTTCAGGGGTGTAAGTAAAAAGGCAGCTTGACCCAAAATGATAAGAGATAAGTTTTGCTCATTTGATGGGTATCTATCAGTCCTCTAGATGTGAGCCTGGATTCCACATGCAGAACTCTTCACTGGAGTCAGTGGCATCCCTGATTGTGGAGTGGGGGACAACCAGGTGTCCTTTTACTTTCTTTTAGAAATAGTGCACAAAATACCACTTGTAAAGAAAATACGTCAGTCAAACAGAAGACAACTTTTCTGTAAAGAAGTCTTATAGAATCTCTTGCTGATAAAATTTTGGTTCAGACCCTCAAATATATACATCAAAGAAATTGACACTATTTCCCAGCTCTGGCACTATCCATGCAGCAAGTGACATATCTTGCCAAAACCGGGAGAGTCAGGAAAAAGACATTTCAGTTCTACAGCCTCAGAAGAGTCACAGAAGCAGGAGAGGTCTTCTTCTGGGAGGGAGAAGTTGTGGCATCACCTTTCTATCATTTTCACCATAGAGCTGGAAAGAGTCTTTTGGCCCAGTGTGGCCCAAAAGGGATTTAATTTTTTCCAGCCCTCAAATGCTAACTAGGTAAAGAGCAGAAGAGCCCCCCCAGTCTCAGTATTTCTGCCAGAAATGCTTGCTACAGCTGGTATAACGTATGAAAGAGAGAATGCAAGGCACTCTCTGACCAGCTCTCTGTACCTAGAGGTTTTACCTCTGTCAGGGAACAGCCGTATAACCAGAAACATATGATAAACCAAGAGTTTGGTTTCAGTTCTGCTCCCTTCAGACCCTATTAATTCACCATCTCCATAGCTGTCCTGTGAAGCTTATTCCTTGCCTTTGCATTTGTCTAGCTTTAGAAGAGAAGGCAATGTAATTTTCATTGTTTCATTGAGGAGACTGATTGAAAGGCTCATATATTTGAGATGATGAAAAATATGCTGATGAAAGTGCTCCACATCAGAAAAAGCACATTTGTTGGAGCAGAGATGATTCTGACCAACATATTAATTTAAGCTGAGAGGTTTCCCGGTCCCGGATGAAATTTCCAATAAGAATGATGGAGAGAGAAGGAGGAAAAAAGAGAGAAGGCTGTAAGTGTTACAAGGCTGTAACAAGCTGCCTCCTAGGGGCATCACATTTTAAAGATCTGAGCCAAACCTGCCAGGGATCAGAGCTGGACCCTATTTCCAGACTCTCTGGTAAAAGCCCATCTTGGTCTCAGTTACCCCACTGTAAGATATAAATTTTCTTGGTGTAAATAGGACCTTCCCACACTCCTGCAGGCAAGCCAAAGAATGCTCTGATTTGGAACAAAAACATAACTTAAATCTTCAGCTTGTCTGCACAAAACATAACTGGTTTCAACCTGGCTTATCAAACTGGTCGCTCACCTAGGGGCAGCTCTGGCACAGGTACATCTGCGAGGGAACTGGGCTTCATGGGAAAAAAAAAGAATCCAGAGAGATATGGTTATTACAAATCAGGGGAAAAAGGAGAGTTTATGGCCTTTGGAAGAAGCAGTGGGGAGCAGAATGAAGCCCCCATAATCAAAAGGGAGAGGGTGAGGGACATGTTCCAGCACCTACACATATATAAGTCTATGGGGCTGGATGGGATCCACCCTAGGGTGCTGAAGGAGCTGGTGGAAATGCTATTCAAGTGACTTTCCATCATTTACCAGCAGTCCTGGCAAACTGGGGAGGTCTCAGTTGACTGGTGTCTAGCAAATACGATGCCCATCCACAAGAAGGGCTGGAAGGAGGATTCAGGGCCTCTCAGTCTGACCTTGGTGCCTGGAAAGGTCATGGAATAGATCATCCTGAGGGCCATTATGGGGCACATGAAGGACAACCAGGAGATCAGGCCCATTCAGCATGGGTCCATGGAAGGCAGGTCCAGCTTGACAGACCTGATCTCCTTCTATGATAAAGTGACCTGCTTGGTAGATGAGTGAAAGGCGGTGGATGTTGTTTACCTGGGCTTTAGTAAGGCCTTTGGTATGATTTCCCACAGCATTTTCCTGGAGAAACTGGCTGCCCATGGCTTGGATGGGACTACTCTTTGATGGGTAAAAAATTGGCTGGAGGCCAGGCCCAGAGAGTGGTGATGAATGGAGTTAAATCCAGTTGGCAGCCAGTCACAAATGGTGTTCCCCAGGGCTTGGTATTGGGGCCAGTCCTATTTTAATATCTTTATCAGTGATCTGGACAAGGGGATTGAGTGCACCCTCAGTAAATTTGTAGATGACACCAAGTTGGGTGGGAGTGTTGACCTGCTTGAGGATGGAAAGGCTTTGCAGAGGGATCTGGGCAGGCCGGACCAATGGGCCAAGGCCAATTGTGTGAGGTTCAACAAGGCCAGGTGCTGGCTTCTGCATTTGGGTCGCAACAACCCCATTCTGTGCTACAGGCCTGGGGAAGAGTGGCTGGAGAGCTGTCCAGCAGAAAAGGACCTGGGGTGTTGGTCAACAGCCAGATGAACATGAGCCAGCAGTGTGCCCAAGTGGCCAAGAAGGCCAACAGCATCCTGGCCTCTATCAGGAACAGTGTGGTGAGTAGGACTAGGGAAGAGATCATCCCCCTGTATTCTGCACTGCTGAGGCCCCACTTTGAGTGCTGAGTTCAGTTTTGGGCACCTCAATACAAAAAAGACAGTGACATGTCCAGAGAAGGACAATGAGGCTGGTGATGGGTCTGGAGCACAAGTCTTGTGAGGATCAGATGAGGGATCTGGGATTGTTTAAACTGGAGAAAAGGAGGCTGAGGGGAGACCCTATCACTCTCTACAACTACCTGAAAGGAGACTGTAATGAGGGGGGGGCAGTCTCTTCTCCAAAGTAAAGGACCCTTCCACCTCGGCATTTCTATGATTCTATCTGTATATCCTGATGTCCACAACCATTCTTTGATGTGCTTTGATGGGATTCTTTTCGCTTGCTTCATTTCCTCATCTCAGCTTAAATTGAGATGCAATTAAATATAGGCTCCAGAAGCACTTGGCCAGTTTTGGAAATTGTACCTATTACTCTTTGTTAAACCTACTTCTTTTACTCCGAAAACACCAGCCTCCAGGGCTTGGAGAGGTGGAGGAGAGAGACTTACATACTAATTACAAGAAATTAAATCCAGAACAAATATTGGCATTAATAGACTTAACATTAATGTAAAGTATCTGCCAATGACAGCAGGATTTGCCAATTGCCTTTTATACTCTGCATCATCCAGTATCACCATCCAAACTCTTTCCAATTCATGCATATTTTACTCATTTAGGTTTTTTCTCACATATCAATCTGCTTGTTTTCTCCATTTTTCTGTTCTTCTTTCATGTCATTAATCTAATCTAATCCCCTTCCAAGGTGACACTGCAAATAGAGCTCCAGAGCATTTACATCAGTGCCTTCAAATCACCTTATGCAGCGATGTCTGCATCTAGGTGCTTTCCGATCCCCTTGACTTCTTCCCTTCCCATTGCCATCAGTCCCACTAGCTGCCCTTTCCAGGCCCAGTTTGGCATTAATGGCTACCAGGTTTCTAAAATCCATTGAGGACAGACTGTGGCTTGCAGAAGTCAACAGGAGCCTTTTGATATCTGGGATTTAGACAAGACGGCTAATCCCCTTTTTAGGCTATACCCTGCAGTCCTCCCAGCCTGAATCCTGCTCAGGGCAAAACTCACCTGGGGAAACGAGGAATCATTACAGAAAGAGCTAGAACACAACAGAGAGCACAAAGTGATTACTGTTAAAATGTAATTCCTGAAGATAATTCTCTTTTGGCTGTTTCTGAGGGTTTTTCTTTTCATGCCTTTTTAACCTCCCATTCTGTTTTATGCCAGCTCAGCCATCCTCTTGCTGGCAGTGGGTTAATCCTTCTCATTCTCATGGCTCTGTCCCTCTCTGTCTCATGACTGATGACAGCCCTGCCATCAACTGCATCCTGGATGCTTTAAACAAAGGTTTCAGTTCCACTCTTTTTTGTTCCTAAAATACAATATGCATGTGACAAAAGTTGACTCAGAATGACATCGTTCACTCCAGTCTGTCCATCTCCTACATCCCACATCAACAGCACTGGCTGGTGTGGAAACAGTGAGTCAACAGCAGATATTAGCATTTGGTTACTTGGTAACTCTGATTCAATCAATACATGCTTTACATTTTAGATCCCAGTGGCAGGATGAACAGAACGAATTAGAAAACCTCAGGTGGAATAAACCTAATGGCTTATGGGACTTTTCCAAAATAAAAATGCATGTTGAATCACAAATAATAGCTTGGCTGTAATCTCAGGAGTCTAATTATGAAATGGATGTGGAATCATTCTGTAATTATGTAGAAAGTTCATTTCAGCTGCCCAGAAATTCTCTCTGTGTTTACTATATATCATCACAAGTACTCTGTGGTTATTTGTAACATCTACTTGGAAAGACGCATGGATAAGAGAGGCAATTTTACGAAATGGAGATGGATCCATGCCTTTTATAAGTCAATGGATTCATGCCAAGAATGAATTGAGACCAAGTTCCTCAACAGAGTTAAATCACTTCTAGCCAGTTCCAATAGAGCAGAAATCACTCTCCCCTGCAGTGAGGATGTTCTAACCACAGTGCAAAACCTTACTCTGTGTTCTGCTCAGTGTTTATGTCTTTGCCTTAAAGAAGAACTCAGTTCAAAACCAGTACAAACCCTTGCACGCTGTGGTGCTGCAGGTCCAGGCAGATGGTCATCACTCAGAATTACCTGCTATACCCACAAATAAAGCCAGGCCTCTGCCTTCAGAAACGAGTTCTGTTGTGCTGGATCAGATAGCTGCATGTGATATTTCTATGCCTAATCTAATTTTTGCAAAAGTAGCAATGCAAGGCTGCAGTTCCTGGATGGATAGCCCCAGGTCTGCCTGTGTGCATCAAAGGGGAAATTCTAGATCCATATGATTCTGAAAACCTCCAGCGTAGTAACATATAAAGGGTGAAGAGAAGACCTCACCAGGAGGTTAGTCTTCTGGGTCCTTCATGGAGAGCCACAGGGACTGTCAATGTCGTGCTTCATGCTGAATGTACTGCCCTTCCTTTGGGGGGGGGAAATGCACCTGGGTACACAGGTCACAGGCATCACAGGAATTAATGGATATACAGAAAGGAAAACTGATTGCTTTCAATGAAAACTGATTGCTAGCTGGCTATGCACACCAAGTGTTCTCAGACCACCTGACCATTCATTGCTCTCTCTCCGTTATGCTTTGTTCTTGATCATTTTTTTCCACAACTCCACAAAACCACCCCATTTTAGAGTGACCATCAGATCAGAGATTAACTGTGACCCTTCTTGTCATGCAATACACATGGAAACGCACAGTCCAAAGGGATGATTTTTATCTTAAGGTTAGGATTTATGCAGTGCTTTTGTCCCTAAAAGGTCTGAGGAGCAGAAACGGTGCCGTATGACACCTCATGGGTGGTGTCCCGCACCTTCCAGCCATAAATCTGTTTCTCCAGAGGCAGAAAAAGGAAGAAGGCACACAGCTAATTGTGCTCCGTGGGGCAATTTGCCTTTGTATTTCCTGATGTATTCCCTGACTGGTGGAAAATCACTCTTGGCAAACACAAAACTTACCTTGCTGCCAAAAGGTGCATCTCTAAATTATTCATCAAGAGCACACAGAACCACGAAAGGTGGAATATTGAACAAAGGCTCAATTGACACTCTGGAAGTTGAAGAAGATATGGAAGACTCCCTTCTAATTTATTTATTCCTTTTCTGTTCTGTTATCCTGATATGCTGCTTCCAGTTACCACTGCACCCCACACTGTATGGTATTACGTGATTTTGTTTTCAGATTGTTGAAGATAAAGTTACTTCATTATTAATATATATGCGCTGTGCATATCCATGAATATTGAATATATACGTGTGTGTAAACCTGCTGGAAGTGTTCATAGTTAAGATAAACTAAGTCCATTATTGCAATGAGTGACTATTTCTATGACCCTATTTGTAATAAAGCCAGATTCAATGATATGAGAAAATTGCTAGGTTTCAAAATAATTGAGCAAGGCCAGACGAATCCCCACAAAGGCATCATTTACAAAGTACTTTGCTTGTCTAAAATATTTATTCCCGCAGAAGGAAATGGAAAAAGAGTTCATCTGGTTACACAGCTATCCTCTGAGCATAAAATTGTTTTATCATGTTATGTTTATTTCCTAGACATCTTCCATTGGGGTTTTGCGGGAAAATACTGGATGTGCAGTTAGTTCCTTTGTGTGGACTGTTCACATTTATTCACTGGGAAGTCAATCATGTTTTGTTCAAGCTTGTTTTGCTTTTGTGCTGAGCAAACACTTAAGCAACGCTTTTCTTGTAAAAACTTATTTGCATATACAACGAGCACCATTCAAAGTCGGCACCTCACAGACAGTTGAGATGTCTTTGCTTTCCCTCCTATGTACCATGAGAAGTAGTGGGATTCTTCCTGAAAATGCTGGTGTTGCTCGTAAAGACTGCAGTATATTGTTTGTGCTTAAGGATTCCATCAGTAGTTACAGATATTTTTACTTTGTCTTGTACTGAAAGCCTGGATAGATTTTTACTATTAAATGCTACCAGCAAAATGCTTCCAAGCAATCTACAGACAAAGAATTACTCCCAGCAATTATCCACTGAATAAATCTGAATAATGAGTATGTTCACAAAAGTCACTATCTATTTGTGAACAATTAGCTGAAAGAAATAGAGGTGACACTCATCAGCTAAATAATTCATTTATGAATTCTTTGTCCAGCTTTGCTTCTGACATATGTTGCATGAAATGAGATCAAAGCTTAGATGAAAAATTACTTTAAAAAGGAGGGCAATGTTAAAGGAAATTTTTCCAGCTTCCAAAGCAGAAATTATCCCACTATTGTAACTATTATTTATTACTGGTGATTTCAGAGGCTAGTGAAGTTATTTTCCTTTTTCTTTCACTTCATGCATTAAACTGTGTTTTATTCCTAATGTGTATCCAATTTTAGGTTGTTAAACTGCAATCAAAAGCACTTAGGAGAAATGGATCTGTCCCTGTTATGAGATTTGAACTGACATCTTTATCCACTGGAACTTGAGTGCCCAGGTAACTACTAATTATTCTAGCATTTACTACCATTACTATTAATATGATTAACACATTGTGGGATAAAAGTGAGACTGGCACTATGAAATGATCATTCCAAGCATTTGGACAGCAATCTTTCATGAAAACATTTATGAGCTGCCTAATTATTTTTCAATCGCATGAACAGAAAAATTGTTTACATTTAAGGGCAATCTCTAGAACTGTAAAGAAATGGTTTCTGGCATCGAAAATGATAAATCTTGTCTCCATATGTCCATTTCTTGAATATGACAAACCCCCTCGACTTTTCTGCAGGGATTTTTTTTTAAAGAAAATACCAAAAATTTTCTGACCAATTTTTAGAAAAAATGTGAGACCTTTCTTTTCATAAAACCAGCTTCAGTGAGAAAGACAGGAACAGGATTTTTAATTCAGATCTAAAAGCTCTCAAGCTCACTGGCGATCTCTGCAGGAATAAGAGATTGCATGAGACCTTCTTATGTGCCTTTCTGGATGACACCAGTAAAAATAAATGAGACAAGTCAAAGCTAGATGAAGACTAGAGTTTGACTTCCCTCTTCTCACCTCCATCAGTTTTGCTGGCCAAAGTAGACAGGTAAATTCTTTCTTATATTAATTAATAGCAAGTGGACAATAATAAGAGGAAGGAGAAACCAGAGGAGAAGCTAGCGACCATGGTTTGAAAGGTTTTGTCACCTTTCTGTCTAGGATCTACCACCAACAAAATTTTGAAGCATTACTTTTCTCCACCAAAAGCTCAGCTTAGATATCCCAAAATAACTGCTGTGAAACACTTGCAGGACACACCAGAGAGGGGATTTTGAGAGCGTTTCACAAGGCCTGCAGCTGTGAGCTGGTTGCAGCATGAGGAAAAGCCCTCCATCACCCCAATGTACAGGAACGAGAAGGTAAGGTGATTCTCTCCAGGTGGCTTTTAGATATGCTGCATTCAGTGAAGAGCCCCAGACCATCGAAACGTGTCCTTCTCCATGTTGCTACTGCTTTCACTGCTGGAAAGGGAAGGGTTTGAGGACAGCAGCCCTTACAAGCACAAGGGCAGTGAGGCTCAAAGGGAGCTGCTGGCCCCACATCAGCTGTGGATGCCCCCCCTTCTGTACTGGGCCAGTTTTCTCTGGGGGAAGATCCTGACCCTTTCCGTCTACTCACTCACTTCCCAAATCCCTGAGAGAAAGATTAAACCAGTGAAGCCTGCAGAGCTGTTGTGCCCTCTGGTTCCCAGTGTCAATGTAAGCATCTTGCAACCTTCACTCCACTGGGTACGTGCAAAATGAGGGTCAGTTTGAGCATGCCATTTTCCGCCTGGAAAATTACACGCAACTAAGCACTTTGAACATGCCACAGCAAATAAATACCTCCAGGAAAAGAACAACGAGAAAAGGCTCAAGCTTGTGCTTGTAGAGACAGTAAACCGTCGTATTTCAGCAGTCATGGCAGGTATTTCTGACTGGAAATTGTATATTTGATGATGAACAGCCTTCAGCGTTTGACAAGGGGCTGTTAAAGCCTCTTGAACAGTAAATCACCTCTCTTCCTATCAATAATCTTATTATAATATCTGTAGAAATGTCTAATGTTAAAAACCCACTTTAGTACTATAATAATGGATCTAATTTGTAAAACATATAAAGTGAGGCCATAACTGTACTGGAGGGAGATATACGTGATCCCACTATATCTATATCATTTTCTGATGGCCTTATCCACATATTTTGAACGGTAAATGGATTAAAAACAATCCCACTTGCAAAACTTTTGAGATTGGGAATAGTTTCTGGAAAGGAGATCAACATGATCATGGAAATGAATCAATCATGATAAAAAGAACAGCCTCAACTTCATGTTTATGCATATAAATATCTAGGTGTTTATCTGTGATTTGCTCTATTCAGCCCCTTTCCAGTTGTCAGGAAAGCCATGCTTTCCAGCTGCACAATCACTATTATCTCTCTGTGCTATTTTTGGCTACCGAGTACATTTCAAGTAACGTCATCCTTCCCAAGCCAACGCTGGTATGAAGGGCGGAAACTCTTCTTTCCACTCCTCTGTCATTTGCGGCTGCTCCCATCTGCTCAGGGGCACTGCCTGCTCAGTCCTTGCTGCAGAGGGATCTCCAGACACTTCTGCCCTGGTCCTTCCCATTTTCTTGAGCAAGTGGCTTTCCAACCGAAGCTTCGTGTGGGAGGCTTCATGTTGGCATCCAGGGTACATGTCCCAAATATGTCCAGCCCCACCTTCTGATCCTAGTGCAGAGGAGCTGCGGGTAAGTAATCTCTTGATGAGTGATAGAGTCCTTGTGTCCAAAGCCCAGAGCTTTTCACAAATGGGTTGTTTTTAAGGGCATTTAATTTCCTGACTAGCACTTTGGTGGGTTTCCAGCTCTTGTCACAGTATGTTAACACCGGGTCTCTGTCTGTGGGAAAAACGTGTCACTTTTTTCCTTACACTGCGTAGCTTTGATTTCCACAGGTTGTTAAAGCCTAGTAAATATTGTAGATGTCACTTCCTTTTTAAGGTTGTCTTTGGCTAGGTGCTACCCAACCAGCCAGTAGTTTAATGTTTTTCTCTTCTGATGTGATGTAACCGTTAGGTGTTTGGAAGAGCTTGTATGGACAAGAACTACATGTGGAGTTAAAAATCTCTTCAAATATAAGGTTCAGTTTCCTTGGCTGTGCCATGGGAGGAGCCCTTCCAGCTAAAACTATAACCACTGCTATTGTGAGCTGGGTATCTTCTGCTGTGTCTTCCTAAACCTGTTTCGTTTTACACAGAGTCATTAAATATTCATCATGCCAGAAAGTGTGTGTATGTGTGTGTGTGGCTATAGCACAGTGATTAGGGTACTCACCTGGTAGATGAGAGACCCTGTTCCCAGTGACTGCTCCAATGAATATTTAAGTATTCATATTAAGTATTCATTGGAGCAAGGATAGGAGCAGATTTCTCCCACCCCCAAGGGAGCACCAAAACACCAGGCTGTAAAGTCATTCTTTCATTCTTTCTTTAGCTCAATGAATATTTAATTATTCGAGGCCAAACAAGACAGCTTCAGTGGCAGAGTCTGAGATTCCCTGTTCCCACGTGTGCACCACAGCATCTGATGATGAGGGTGTGTGTATAAGAGGTGTGGGTTTATATTCCCTTGGACTTAGAAAGAAATTGAATCCAGGTTTCCCACACCCTGGATGGGTCTTCCATCTTCTGAGCTGCTGAATGAAAAAAACAGAGCTCCAACACACGCTGTCCCTGGTCATGAGACAGAGGTAGAATGGATGCCTGTATGACTCCAAGCTCAGAGAAATCATCTTTATCAGTGACAAATTAAGCTGAGATCTGGTTTATAAATCCCTCAGGAGAAAGTATCAAAGCTGAAGGTGTTTCTCACTCCATGGTAGTTCCTGCTGGCAATGTCATATGCCTTTCTGAGATTATGCAGAGTGTGATGTGTAGAGAAACCTACTCATCCTCTGTACTCTGGTGTCTGACACCCCCAGACTGCAGGTAACAGGACTTAATCCTGCTTCTGCAGCCCAAAAACCAGGTGTGTGAAATGGGAAGTGTGGGGAAAGCATCCTACAAAGAAAATGTGTAGCATAAGGGTATTTGAGCCTGAAAATGGGCAAAAGTAGTGAGCATTGAGGAGTAGAGAGATTAAAGCAGGAAGAAAAACATGGAGAAAGAAGTGGGCAATCACCGAGTGACATACAAGGGGAAATGACACACAAGGGGAAAAAAAGGAGCAGGGACAGTGACCAGAAGGACCAAACAAACCTTCTAAGAAATAATACCTTTTACCTAGCAGAGGAAGGGAAGGAAGGGGAGGAAAGGAGTAGAGAAGGTGACTTTGATCTTAAAGTACAAAAAAACTATGAAGAATCTCTGCCACCCACTTAGGTCTTTGAAAAGTTGAAAATTTGCTATCTGCTCTCCACTTTCAGAGGACAGTGGGTGTCTCTGAGCCAAAATGCTTTGGATTCATTTTGGGGAGTATTCCTACACAGAGGAGTGATTTATTATTATTGTTGCAGCTCTGTTTCTTGTCATTTGGCAGAATCCACAGCAATCTGATTCTGTTATCAAAGACCGAATGTGGCTTCCAAGCCAAAAAGAGAGCAACAACATAAGGGTGGTATTTAAGGGCAAATAAATTACCTTCTTGCACCCATCAGGATAGTGTCCAGACCCAAGACTGCTGCATAGTCTCAGTTGTTGAAATAGCAACACTGCGTTCAGAACAGAGCTGCTTAGCTCAGAACATTTCAAAGGTGTTCCCAATGATATGGTTCATATATTTCATATCGCATTTATGTTCGTCTACCCCAGGGCTGTTGAGCAGCCACCTTCAATAACGGTTCACTCCAATTTAGAGAAATCCTTTCCGAACACTTTGCTGTCCGTTGCTTTAACCAGCCTTTTCCCTGAAAAGACAGCTTTAGAGTACTGAAGATCTATGACAATGAAGGAATATCCATATTGTCTTGCTATAAATATTACAGTGGTCTGACTATAAATGTCAAAACAGATGTGTTTCATATCATGCCCTTCAGGGGACATGGTAACATAGCCACAAAAGTTCAAAGCTTCCCCTAGATGTATTACTCCAGTTTGAATGGCCATGTGTTTTGTGTTTTGATCAACTCTTTAGACAGATGACAGTAGCTATCCTCCTTCAATACTGAGGAAAAGGCCACCTGTGGACCAAGCTGTGGGGGAAAAGAGGAAAGCAGAGAGAAGGGTTCGATTTCGTGAGCCAGAAGAAGTCATTGAACATGGTACGCTCAAACTACTAAGCCTTTGGCATGACCTTTCCAGCTTTTGACATTCACCCTGTCTGCCCACATCAGCTTCCCCCCGTCATAACGTTATGCATGAATTGGAGCTCAGCACGGAGCAGAGGACAGACAATTTTTCCTCTGTGCTCTGCAGAATTGTATCTGGTCCATTTGCCTGCCTGCCCCGGGAGGAGACAGGCTCCTGCATCACATTAGAGCAGCCTCGGGGCTGTTCTCGTGGTGAGCTGCTGGGTCAGCCCCCGCAGGGATCATCGTAGAGCACGGGTTTGGCTGAGCCCAGAACAGTGCTTCCACTGGTAGAAAAGGATCTCAAACCACATTTAAACACAAATTTAAAACCAAATTTATCCTCTGGAAAACGAGGATGTAATGGCAAGGAGGGAGGCAGCCCCTTCACGTTTCTGAGCAACATGCGGGCCATCGGATACAATAGTAAAGGTCTGAGCCTGGCTGGCCCACTGGGGCTAAAAGCAGCCAGGATGTAACCATTTCTACCAAGGAGGGCACCCAAGGAATGACAGAGCTAACATAACTTCTGATCTTTCACTCATGAGCCAAAAAAACCAGTTTGCAGGTCAACTGGGAGTGACCAGAAGCAGAGGTCTGGCACAAGAATCCAGTCTGCACGCACTATATACAGTTCACAAACAAATAAGAGCTTTTTCTTCATTCCCACCTTTACAAACTGACCCAGCTAAGAAAAATTGCATGTATTGATATGGAACTAAAATTGTATGGTTTTGTTACATCAGTCAGTAAAAACACAGGTGACAGTATGGTGACACTTCTATGTCAGCCAACTGTTTGGCCGGCTACTCAGCTTCTAAAATCAAAGCTTGGCAGCCACTACTGTGTTTGTACACAGACCTTGCACTGGTTTTGCAACACGTTGTTTCTGTTGCCTCCTAATGCAGGAGTGAAAAGCTGTTTCTTGATAAGGCAGTTGACACAGCCTGGGCTTTCCCATCAAAACTGGACTCCTGGGAACACTCGCTGAGTCGGCTCTAAATTCTCCAAAGGTCATGGGACTGCTCAAGAGTAGGATTGTGATAAGATGTAATACCTCCTTCAGCTCCCTGCCAGGGTCCGTGCCCCTCTATCAGCACTGGTAGTCCCACAGCCCAGTCCAGCTCAGGAGACCTGGTTCATCTCTCACCTTCTCTGAATTCAGCACGGCCACGGCTGAGCTCCAGGGAGATGCAAGGATATAGAAGACTAGGAGTCTTTTCCATGAAGACATGAGAAATGTCCCAACCCATAATTAACATTCTGTGTTGCAAACAGCCCGTGATTTAGACAATTTGTTGTTTGCCCATGCAATGTTATTAATGTTGAGGCTGGTAAGATGAAGGTTGCTGGCACCACTGAATTTTTCCATTGTGGGGATTTTTCATCCTGGATTGCATCTGGCTCCCGGCTGCAAAGCAGAGGCAGTTCCAGGATAGTGTTGGATGAAAGTTGCATCTGCCAGTGGGCTTTGCTTTCTTCACTTTCATTCTTCTCTCAGTCTGCTGGTCTGTCTCCTTTCCCCTCTAGAAATTTTGTGGAACAGGGAGGTCTTTTTTGCGAGAGCTGGCTCCTGACCTCCTTGCAACAGCAGCAATCTCTGCCTCTGAAATCCCCCAAACAATAATTTTTTTCTCACTTTTCTGAAGTAAACCTACATCTGCATGTTTGCATGGAGTGGGTAGATCCTCATCTGGCATAAATCTGTACAGACAAAAGCGGTGTAAGAGGTAGCCCAGCCTCTATAAGGCACAGGCAATTTCAGAGAGACTGCTTGGTGCTTGCTTTCTTATTCATCTGCTGCAAAGAGGCCTTTCCAGCCATGTAAGAACATTCTCATTCTGTTTTCTAGCCATTTCCTGCTGTGACTACATGGTGGGTAAGTCAAAGTTTCACATTATAACTGTGAGCCATCCGTGGCACTAACCCGAATTTGCTTTGTGGCTGCTGGGATGCGCTGTGCAAATATATCCTCCCTATACAAAGCATTTCATGCTGTCAGTGGTTGTTGCTTTTTCTTCTCAGCATATAAAGTACAAGGTGTTGATGAGGTCTGGTGCAGTATTTTAAACAAGACATCTAGTCAGCCAAATAGTGGAAACAAAAATGAAATCCCTGAAGCTATTTTTAATTTAAATATAATTAATATATTTTATGGCAATAGAATAGGTACAGGTTTTTCACTAAGATATGCAGGGAAAGCACCCCAAGCAAAACAATAGTTCTCCCTGCTGACTTTCATATGTGGGGAAGAGACAATTCATTTATATGCTGGCAGCAGGGTAGAAATAATAAAAATAATCTGGTATTTCTTTTTTGTTTGCAAGGATGTTTGAGGCCAGCCAGCCTCACAGACCCTGAAGCAAATGTGTGTATCTGGATGTTCTTATGATGGTGATCATTTCTAGAGGTCCTGGCCAACAACCAGGCCCTGCTGTGTGCCACGCAGTAAGGGGAGAGGGGTACATATATTCCTGTATGTATATACACACACAGACAGAGACATAGTGTTCGGAGGCCAAAAGGAAGTAAATGTCCCCACAACCCCAGCTGTTACTGTTGCCCAGGAAGAGGGGTTGTATGCTCATGCCAATGGCAATATCAGCTAAGGTGGTCATTGGGCTAGAAACAAGGTATCATAGGCTGGAAAGAGCCAGGTGGAAAAGGAAAGACCAAATATCCCTCAGGTGACAGTGGAAATGTGTGTCCAAGGCAGGAACTAACACAAAATCTCCTGTATCCCAGTCCAGTGCTTTTCTCAGATGAGCTGCCTTTTTCTGAGACTGGGCACGTGGCTACAGCTGAGTGTGCTGTTCCAACAAACAATTCAACTAACAAATTTGAGCATTAATTTTCTATTTGTAATCCAGAATAGAACAAACTTACATTTAAGCACATAATTGTAGTGATGTGCAGAAGCTGGTGTGATCATAGCTCATTGCTGTTTTGTGGGTGGGATTATTCTTCCACATTATTTTTTTCCTGTTCCTGGACTGAACATACTCCCTAATTGAGAGAATATAAGAAAAAGCCAAGTTTGCATTTGAGACCACCCAGAAATTTCACGTGGAAAGTAACTTTTGCAAGATCACAAAAGGCTATAAACACTTCATAGAAAGGGGCTGATATGGAAAGCTGTTTAGCTTTCACAGAAAACTTTCACCATCACCAGGTGTGCTCGTCAGCCAGGCTCCATGCTTTGAAAAGCATATAAACCATTCATAGAATAATACCAAATAAACAAATTTATAAAAGTTGAAGTCTGATCATGGATAATTTGCAAACAGAAAGAGGGGCTAAATTCAAAGGAGTAAATTATTTGCTGCAAATAATTCATTGAGATCTATTATGGGTCATTGATTTGGTTTCTGGTTAGCTATAAAATAACTGCCTATTAACATTTTACCTTTTCCCCATACACTTTTTGATCCATTATTATGTGTTTCTTGCTTGGTTTTATGACTTTTACCTTCCTCTCTGTACATTTGTATGACAGTTTAATTGACTGCTGTGTATTCCAGGGCTCATAGTAGAAGCTAATTTAAATATGTTACAGATAATATTGGCCCTTTACCCATTATAATACACACCACATTTTTATCTCCTTATTGATTACGTGCATATGGGAGGAAAATAGCTGCACACAGGTTTTTATTCAGGCATGAATTTGGCTTTATAGTGCATGTTTAATACTCGAAGTGCTTTATAAAATAATACCGTTGATTGTGCAGTGACCGTGCTGTCAAACAGAGCAGCCAGATCTGAACCAAACTGGATCCCCAAAGCCCACGGATGGATACGCACACGCAAGGGCTGGGACACGGATGTTCAGAGACTTATATGTAGCCCATTGACTTCCACATGTCAACTGTGCCTGACCTATGGCACTTTAAACATCCGTGAACTATATTCCAAAGGCAAGAAAAAAGTTTACGATGTCGTCCTGCTTGAGAGCAAGTGTTGAGCATGTTCCAGTGTAATTAATCTCAGTTCTTACTGTAATTAGCAGGACCCCCAAACAAGCTGAGTTTCCAGTGAAAAGGACAGAAATCCAGATCTTCTCTCTTTATGGAACATTTTGTGAGCATTAAATAATTAGATGAGGTAGCTTAATATTGTCCTAGTATTTAACTTAACATCTACCTTAAAGGTATAAAAAATAATTGCTGGAGGGAAATTTGAGATCATGCATTAGCTATGGTACTCCTGTTCTTATTGTATATAATTAAACTCTTTAAATGCTCCATTAGATGAGATCTTTTATACTCACCACCCTCCACTTAACTAATGCCTGTGGAAGTACTCACAACCAGAGCCCCGTGTACCCTGCTGTTCCCAGAAAACTGGGACAAAGACATCAGCAGGGGGTCAAATTTGGGAAGTGTTTAAGATGACACTAAAATAATGCTGCTTTCCTTTTTTTTCTCCTCGTCACCATTCAGTAGATGACAGGTCATCATCTGGATTGCCCCTGCTCCTGTGGCTCTCATTTTGTGCAGTGCTGATCCTTGCTGTGAGTCTCTACTACACCAGCATGAAGCAAGATGTCAAAGTCCTGGAGGAATTTCAATCTCGACTTGTTATCTTCTTTCTTCAGATAAGGCACGTTGCTCAGAAATGCTGGACTTGGTTTATGAGGCAGTAGCAATGTCCTCTGGCCTGACAGATATCTCAGAGCACTGCTAACCACCATGTGGCAGTGCAAACCTCCCCATCTCCTCCAGCCACACGCGGGGAACATGTGAGCACCCACCTCGAAGAGCAAGAAAACCACCCCTGTTGTGCACTGTCTGGCAGCTACTTGTTTCCCTTGTTTTTTTCTTTTTTTTTTTTTTTTTTCTCCACATTATCAAACCATGTTTCTCCTCAAGCCTCCTAAGAGCTATTCTGCAAAAGTTAAAATAAAGTTGAGCTATTGCACAAACACTGCTCTGGTGGCCAAAGGCTTGGCAAGCTGCTATATTTATATACCTGAAATGATTATTAGTAAAATCTTGGCAAATGGCTTTTTTGTTTCCCTTCATCCATTTTTTTCCCTCCATGGGCAAAAGCTGTTTCTTAATGTTTCACTTGACTCCCAGGTGTGAGAAAACCCATGAAAACTCATTTAAGCAGTAAATAGTTTATTTGCCTAACATAATAAATAGTGGCATTGAATCCCAGGTTAATTATCAAATCAGCAGTTTAATCCTCTGGGTTTGATTCAGTCCATAAACTGCACGAGCTGAGCTTACAGGATTTATGGTAGTGCTTGCATTCAGCCAGAGGTTATGCATTTATGCCTGGGTGTTCAAGGCCTGGTATAGTGGCAATATGACCTGTTTATGAAGGTGTGGGAGGCAAAGCCCCTTTACCCCTCCATTGTCCCACCACAGCATGCATCTCTCTGAAGGGAATCCTTTTAATGGAGATCACACAACAAACATGGAATGGTGCTCTGGATGTCTAAGAGGAGAACAAGTGAGTGCAAGCTTAGGAACTTCAGCTACATTTTCTTCCTAAGCAAAACTGTCACAATCAGCTTTTTAGACCTTAGATTCTTCTCAAGTAGCCCCTGCTGCATGCCTGGGTTAATTTGGTATGATAAGATTGACACTAGAACCTGTGAGAGCTGAAGAAAAGGAAAAAGGAAAAAAAAAAGATAACACTGCAGAGAATATGGAAGAGATGGAATTGACCTCAGTGGCTGTTCTCCTGCTCCTCCTAAGATGCCAAAGGCCACAGCAACTGGAGGCAGAGGATGCTGCAGGAGGAGGGTTTAGCTCAGGGGGCTCTTTGTGCAAATCACTCATGCACCCCAGCTCGGAGGGCAAGTTTCACCGCTGCTTCCCTTCCCTCTCCCCTCTCTCAGCCCTGCCGTTTAAGTAATAAATAGGAAAGGTTTTAAACTTGTGCACCCGTGACTCTCTGATGAAAAGGTTTGGATTGGTACATGCGAGGGGAAAGGGGGTCATTACAACTTCTGTTTCCATTTTTTCATGTTTATGATCTTTGCAGTGTTTATGTTGAAACTCTTTGGCAAATCAGTGGCATTCTTCTTCTGGCTGTGGGTTGAGACATCCTCCCAGCACATAGCAAATAGCCCCTTCAAAATGGGAGCCTTTTTCTGAAAGGATGGTTCCCTCACTGCGAGTCGTGACAGGTTGCATCAAGAAAGAGAAGCCTGAGCTGACAAGAACAGAGCAACCTCAGGAGCGAGAGCAATAGAGTGAGCCCTTCCAGTAGGTCAGCAACCTGGTTTTGGTAACTTTAACACAAGCTAAAGGGTTAAGGTAAAACAGGACCTCCTCTTAGGACTGTGAGGGAAGACACAGAGCCAGCGTGAAGCCCATATGCGTGCTCATCCCCAGGAGATGGGCCTGGGACCACCTTTCCTTGGGTCTGCTCTAAAAGGAGAATGGCCACGTTCTCCCAGTTTGGCCCAGCCTTATGGCTGTGAGCAAGAACGGCTATCACATCTGGGCTGTCAGGGAAATTAAGCAGAGGAACAGCTATTCTTGGCTTCTGCCCAGGCTCTGGTTGGGACAGTTTTGGACATGGACAAGGGCAGCGCTTAAGTTGTCTGTTGAGATCTCGCCGTGGCCGTGCCAAGGCCTCCTGGGTCAGGATTGTTTACTGCAGTCAGTCAGAAAGGGGGCAGGCTGCAGAAAGCCCAAACAAATTTGCTGCAAAGCCAGAATATTTGAAATAAATAAAAGCTAGACCCCATCCCTGGGAGAGCGGTAGCATTTTGCAGGTGAAGAACCTGAGAAAACCAATGGAGCAGATCAATAACAAAGCTGGGAAGAGAAGCAAAATTTCCAGTCCTGGGCCTGCATTTAATTACTGCCACCCAGCTTCACTGTGGACTCACCTGTTTTATTTCCTTCTCAGAATGAAGCTTTTTTCCCAGTCAGGCGTCTTGCTTACACAGACACACACACACACACACACTCACACCTTTTTCCCACTCTGCCCCTTCTTCCTGTTCTTTATCCATCACAGATCTACCCTCACTGCTGTCAGCTGGATGGGATTTCTCCTTTTCAATTCTGGTTTTCTAGGTGTGATGTCTTTGTGAATCCATGAGGTTGGAAGAGCTGGTAGAAGCTCTAAAGTTACCTAAAATCAGCTATTTTGGGTAATATTTCCCTTTCTGGCCACGCCGGGTAGTATTTCCCTTTAGTACAACTCCAGACAATTGCTCATAAAGAGGTAAAAAAGGAGAAGGAGTGTGTAATTTATTACAAACAGTCGAGATGCTCACCTGAATTCACACTTGTGACAGTGTGGTGAATTGCTTTTGGAGTCAAGAGTCTTGCAGCCAACCAAGTTCTGAGAGGTTATTTAATCCAGCTTGGAAAGGATCGTGTTTTAGCTTTAAAGGGCTGAAAGAGGGAGTGGTGGAGGACAGGACTCTTGCAGGAATTTTTGAAGCAGCCCAGCGAGTAGGTGGGCTTCCCAGGAGCAGCGCCTGGGGTGGCAGGAGTCAAGGGGTCAGAAGAGAGCAGAAGGAGGTCTGTGCATGAAAATGGGCCTAAGGGTGGAAACGCCGCCTAATATCCCTTATGCAATGAGTATGAAATTAATGCAGGACACAAGTCAGCAGACCACAACAGTACGGGGGACGTGTTGTTTTGACAGCGTTCAGGACATTCCTGCGGCAGGAATGGAGAGCAGCTGCCAACAGGCTCTTCAGGCAGGCTCACCTCGTCAACGGCACCTGATTGCACGAGCAGGGGTAGCTACACCCCTACGATTAGAGGAGACAGAGAAGGACACAGGGAGATGACACTAGATTTCTTTTGCATTAACCTTTTGATGCACTCAGCGTTAGCGCTGGTAAAAGGCAGCCCCAAAGACTGCTTCTAGTCCCACTCCCTCCCTTCATCTCTCCAGTCCTGCCAGACGGGAAACAAGTTAATGGAGCAGGAGACGCCCATAGCAGAAATTTTAATTGTCATTTCTGCCTTTTGCCACCTCGAAACAAACAGAAGGGCTGGCAGCACGTGACTGGAAAAAGGTATTGCCAGCTGTACTCAAGGAATTACTCAGGAACCTCTAAGATAATAGTGTGGACTTGTTTCTTATTAATTCCTTGCTCCGAGATACTGTTGGGAACCTTTAAGCCCACATCTTACAAGAAGGGCTGATGAAGAAAATTAACCAGTTGGCACTTAGAAAATGAACCTGCCCATGCAGCCTGTGGTCCTTCTTTATATTTGGTAACAAGCTGCCTTTCAGCTGCATGCAGATGTGGGAGCATCTTCTCCCTGCCTCCTATGGCATGAGGGTTCACTCCTGGAAGATGGTACCAAGAGGGCTCAGGCAGCTTAGGATGGTTGCCCATATGGTTGCCCATAGCCCTGACTATACAAGCTGTGGCATGGAGATGTTAGGGAATGAGCACACAAACTAAGACGCTACCACTGATCTTGAGAACAATTTTTCATCTTACACTGTAATAATTTAAATTCACCTTCAAAAAACAGGCACACAAATATTGACTTTTCAAATAATTTATTTGTATATATCACCAAATCATAAAAAGCCAATGCACTGTCCAGCAAAAAGCATCAATATATAAAACACATTAACTCATTTTCAGGAACACTAGAGTGTATCACTTATACTGGACCCAGTCCGACTCCTAATAAAGCCAAAGAAAACTTTGCTGGTGACTCCATTAGCAGAAGGATCAGACTCCGCATTTTTATTTGCAAGGTGTTTACAAAGGGCTATAATAAAATGCTAGTAAAAAGCTTCCTTTCTGAGACTGTATCAAAACAATAATAAACCTCACTCCCATTCTGTTTCTGTCAAATGCATGCAGTTAAAGCTCCAAATCAGCAGTCATTACACTGCAAAAGACCATACAAATCAAAAGAGATAGTATTCAAAACAGACCAGGCTCTACCCTCAGCTTGTGTGGACTGGCGTGGCTCCAGCGTGGCCCCCAAAGCTAAGCTATATACACCAGTGAAGGATCTGCCCCTCTACTGCTTTCAATGGTTAAACAAATTACGAAAACCTGTTCAGTTTTGTCCCCAAATACCCACGATGCGGGGACTTCTTTAGCAGCATAACCCAGTGGTTAGACTCATATAAAGCTTTTCCCACGTGGCTATAAGTAGAGACAGTAGCTCACAAATACATAAGTCACAGGACATACATTTCAGAGAGGCTGAAATGCTTTCAGGCTCCACACTTGACTTAGAAGCAAGAAAGATCAGCTTCAGATCTTCGCAGGTGTTACCACACAAAAATGCAAACCTTTTAAAACTATGAGTGTTAATGAGCTCCTTTCAAAAACACAAGTCTACAGAGATTTGGGAACAGTCTTTTCTTCCCCACACAAGCCCCAGGGCGAAGGGCCAGCTGTAGGGTATCTGGATCTGCCAACGTGGAAAAAATAGAGGTTTTCCAAGCAGCCCCTCCAGCCCTGGTGGCAATGCCAGCACCTTTACACTAGGTGTCCACACAGCTGACACGGGTAGCTCACTCCAGAAGCTGAGTGTAGGCAAACACAGGCTTCAAGGAGATGCTCTGCAGTTTGTGAAGACACATAAGTAGGCTGGATTGAAATTGGTGTCAGAGTTGCCAGTGCAGGTGCTGCCACACTGGGTCCCTCCCTCACAGCACATGGACTAACAGTTCTCCTCACTACCTATTTCTACTCTGATTTATGGCATTCTCCTGTTCCCCTTAGCAGTGCTTGTCCCCAGTAGGCAGAGACGTGAAAAATAAGACCTGATCAGCTTGGTGGTCATAAAACCCTTTGTGAAGTTTGCAGGAAAGTTTTTGGGAGGTGAAATGATGCAGGGGAATGAGATGTCAGTGGAACTGTGGATTTTTGTTGTTGTTATGTTTTGTTTTGTTTATAAGCCTTCAAAAATCTCTTGGGAGTGTGCTTGAAATCACAATATATTCATTTCTCATTTGTGTAGCTTGGGCTGAGAAACAGCAATAGTTTTATTCACAGAGTATTTGACCAGAATTGCTCTGACACCATCAGTCTGCACTGGCCGTGGATCCCAATGCAGTGGTCCTCCCCCTGGAAGGATGCTGTTCAGCATGGATCTTCCAGACACCATTTAGCAGAAAGACTGCTTGCCACTCTGGAAGACTGTGGTTTAGTAAGGAGACTGCCATCACCTTTGGATATCAAATGCTGAACACTGTTTTAACAGTGATGGTTAAAACCGTTGCAACAGCCTAGAAAGTGGAAAGGGTTAACTGGTGAAACGGAGATCCAGTGTGCTGCAGGAAGATGTGCTGTATTTCAGATGCAAACTCTTGGACTTCACAGTGATATTGGGGAAAAATAATTCTCTCTGCTGCACGAGTGAGTGGGGGAAGAGATCTGGACTGCGTTATGTGGGATACACAATTTTCAAACATTTCCCTGCCTTAAAATCTATGGTTTAACATAGCACTCATCTAATTCCACTAGGTTCCTTGAGATACTGCTGGCACCAGCCTTGGGAACATCCTAGAGTAACGTGGCACTCAAATCAGGACTGGCTTGTGTAAAGGGAAGAGTTTGAGACCCCAAGTGAGATCAAGGAAAATCTGCCACACTTTTTCTTACTCTTTGACAAAAGGTGAAGTTCACCATAGGAACTGTAGTTTTTCTCACATTCACAACTACTCTTCAGAATCTGTATACAAACTGGAGTCAAACTTGCCAAAATTTGGGGGGAAATGAGGGGAAAATAAAGTAGGTAAAGAGAAGTTTTGTCACACAACTATTTACTCATTTGTGTGAGAAATCACTCAGGAGGTCAAGACTCTTCATTCCCACCTCTGGCAGGTCGTCTCAGCCCTCATTTTACAACATACTTAAGTGGAAAGGGGGAATAGAAACTTCTCAAATTTTATTTCCACCATATAAAAATAATTCAAGCTATTTCAGTGAGCAGCGCTTCCTGCCAAGTACTTTGCCTCCTTGATAGACACCAGAACCACCAGCTAAAACACGGTTACTTAGGAATTTCAAGCCATGTAGGAAAGCTCCAGCAGGAGGATTTGAGGGGGATCCAGGATAACACCATGGTGGAAGCATTTGCCATGGAGATGGAGGCTTGTGTCTCCCAAAGCAGAGGGGGGAAGTAAACCTGTACCTTGTGGTTACCTACCAGCAGGGAGGGATGGGGAGGGACAATAACAGGCTTTTTAACAGGTTGTTCATTGATTTCTGCCGCCCTTGTGAAATGCAGATTTTTCAGGTAACATATAACCTTCCCTGTCTAACAAATCAGGGTTGCTGGCTTTTTGTTTTGGTGAGAAAAAAAAAAACAAACTTGAAAAGAAAACCCAACACAAAACAAAACAAAACAAAATGAAATTATTATTTGACTAATCAAAAGGGCTATTCACACAGCCCTTCTTGGGTTCCTATACCCATTTTTAAGGAATGAGAACCCAACAGGAAGCTAATAAGAGTTAAATCCTAAATCTATATCTATCTATCTATTTTAGATATCTATGAAGATAGGATTTAGACTCTCACATGGATTCAGTTCTTTTGACTATTGTGTGCAATAACAGTTCAAGCAGTTACAGCAGGTATGAGAGGTAGAAAAGTTTAAGCACTCAGGTGAATACATTCACATTAATCTATGTTTGCAATAGCAGTTCAACTACACTCTTTGGCATGGACAAAAGAGACTAAAAAGAAAGCATTTCTATGTAAATACTCTTTCCAACAACAATGGAAAGATGCTATCAAGTACATGCCTGCATTGAAATAAGCAGTATTTGCTATATATTAAGTAAATTGCTGTTTAACCTCTCAGAAACAAATGTTAGGTTTTCTGAGAGAGTGCAGTGTTGTGGGGTTTTTTTCCCTTCTATGTCAGCAGTACATCAAAGTGCTGTCTTCTATGCGGTTCAGCTTTATAAACTACTGAGTAGAATTCTGTCATTTCAAAAAAATTAAAAAAAAAAAATTAGGTCTGTATATGTGAGTACTAAAATACAGGTCGGGTTAGTTTTCCTTTTTCTTATGGAGGACATAAATAGAAGCATTCACTACTTCAAGGCATTAGGACCATGAACAGAAATAATTCTTAAAAAAATGTCAGTGGTCTTGACACTACATGTGTATTTTCTCACTGCATGCAGGTGTGGAAAATAGCCAGGCAATGCCTGCCTCCCTTCCCGGATTGCCTAAGCATAAGAGAAGGATATCTGTGGTCTCCAAAGCAAACATTCCAATGAGATAAAAATGGGCTGTTTCCATCAGCAAAAGAAATGGTCTGAAGCACAAATTTAGGCTCTAGATACGGACGAGATTCCCATTAGCTCAAGGATGTTCACACCCAGGCATTGACTTAGAAAAAAAGACAAAAGTTTTGTCAAAATCCACATTGGCTTGTCACAAAATGCTCTAAGTCTTGTCAGAATGAATGACTGTCTAGAGTTTTGTTAAATTTATCATCTAAATAGTAAAAGTGATTTTACATGTAATGTGTTTGAGGTGGGAGGCTTTGGAGAAGAGAGACAATAAAACAGCCTAAGGCTTTCTAACCCATTATTTACGTTGGGGATTTAGAAGAAAATACAGGACAAGTGCATGTTTTATTAAGGTGAGTTTGGAAAGGGATGACTAAAAGCTTAGGTCAGAAGCGTACAAAAGAAAGACATGTGTGAGAGAGGGCATAGGTATGTATGTGTGTATAAAAAATACTGCTTTTGGAACCGATTTTCAGCCTGGCATCGCCAGGTTGGCCTGATGTCACGGTTAACAGGTCAGTCTCTACATGTACTTGTGTTGGGCTGGACTTCCCAAAGGCTGAAGTATTTCATTCCTATTGGCTTTTAGTTGGAAGTGGGATCCTGGCTGGCCCAGGTGTTTTAAAGATCCCACTTTTTGTCTATTGAGCTGCAGAAGAATAAAGATAAGTGTCAGGGAGATAGGCGGGGTGACAAATGCTAGTGAAAATAATAACCACAAAAGTCAACGAGTGTTTGACTGCTTCTAGTCAGGACTAGTGTTTGCTGCTTCTCATGGAACTGGAAAGGAGGAAAAGACCCCAAGACAGGAGAAAAGAGAGGTAGAAGAAAGTATCAGCTCCAGACAACCTCACCAATGAGCAGCATCTTCTTCCTCCTCAGAACCAGAGACAAGGTTTGAGCCCTGGTATCTCAGAGCAAGACTGAGGAGGAGATGCTTGACATCTTGCTATCTTCAGCCTCCTGGTTCTTCAAAGCCCCAGGCAAGACCAGGAACAGTGGTCCCAACCCACATGTTACTTCAGCCTAAGCCTGATTTGGCACATACATTAAATATATTATACAAAGCAGCAGCAGCATGGTTCCACGTGAGGAGTAAGGCATGCACTGAAGTAATCTGTGGGAGGAGATATCACTGCTGAATCTTAAATTCAAAGTGAGACTGGAAGGAGAAGTAGTGTCTTTTACAGTTGGAGAAACAACTGTGGAAACACAGGAAGCAGAGTAGCTTTCAGGACCCAAGCCCTTCTTCAGGGTATGAAGAGGATTATACGTAAGGCTTAGGTACCTGCAAGAGTGTGTATCTTATTAGACCAGATGAATAAAAAAGGCACTCCAACAGTCCTGATCTCTGAATTTTAAATAGGTATTAACTAACTTGATCTCTGATTCCCTCTTCAGGAACTCCTTCTCTGCTGTCGATTCACAACTACAACAAAGCCACCACTGTAAAGCTTTCAAAGGAATTGCATTCCCTTGTGGGCAGAAATCACGATGGAAAACAAGATCTCTCTACAGATAGCTGTGTCCAGCTGGGCCTATAAAAGATGTTCATAGGACCAGCTCACTGCCTACAGCCCATGGAGGTTTTTTTTTTTCCCCTAAACCTATGAGAATTTGGCTGTTAAACGTAATGTTAGGTTTTATGCCCTAAATGCTTACTGATTCAGGGATTTTTTATTACTTCAAATTCTGTTTCAACAAAATGCTTAAGCAGGTACTTAACTTCAAGCACCCGATCGTCCCCAGAAGACAACAGTAAATCTATATGATTGTGCTAGCCCCAGGCTTGGGCTCTGAAGCCTGCTCTCTTCTCTCCCCAACCTTCTTATTCACCAGGCAATACAGATATGCAGGGTTTGCACTCATGTTGCGATAATTCGAGTCTCAACTCAAAACCAGCTGCCACAGGCAGTGCCTGTGTAATCACAAAAATTCTTCTTCAACCTGAACTTAACTGCTTGCTTAAGTTTTCTGCTGAATCGGGGTCTTTGATGTAATGCATACCCAGGGATAGCTGCTTAATTGTAGTACAACTTTACTTCTCTGCTGTGCAAATCCCACACTCATCTGAGTGACTCTCCTTAATTATCGGATCCACTCATCTCAACCATCCACCTTATTTGATGAAGAGCTAGGCAAGCAAAACTGAACGCAACAACAAAGTCACTAGTGAGCTTGATGAAAATAATGGTTCCCCCTTTCCACAGCAAAATTCATCAGCCTTGGAACTCCTGCCCATGAGTGGGGAGTACAGACCCTTTCAACACTGAACTACCTATAAAATAATGCAGCTCTTTGAGCTCCTTGCTATGTTTACAGATATATAGAGATACCTACAATGCAAATGTTTACAGTAATTTTGCATACCCTATATGAAATAAATATCACAAGTAAATTCTAATACTCAAAACTGAATAGTATATAACGTTAGGGACGAAGTTACATTTATAAATGCACAAGCATTAATACTATCTATTGAGCCTAATTTCTTAGAATGCAAGCTTCAGCAGTTGCTAGCTACACTACACTTCAGGAGTCAGAATAAATGTTGGTCATGCCAAAATCTAAAAAGAAACAAAACCACAAAAATTCTCCACCATCCTTCCAAACGATAAACAGCTTTCGACAGATAATGTAATAATTTAGTGGTTTCACAAAATTCATTAACACTGTCCAATATTAAATATCCAGTCTGGCACACGGGTCTTTCTGTTCTAAATGAACTCAAAATCAGAGCAGGAGCAAGCGGTTTGTCAGCACTGTGTCCACACATAGCAAAAGCAGAGACAGCAAGAATCTGTACCTGGACTAGAGCTGCAATTACCCAGAATAAAGTGAGAATAGGGGCAGCTTCACTGGCAAAATGGAAGAGAGGGAGAGAGGAGGGACTGGATTTGGCCCTAGTTACAACTGCTGATGCAGAATAGTTTGAAGAAATAGCCTCGACTCTGTAGAGGGTCTTGCCAGCACAGTCCTCAAAAATGATCCCCTTCCCCAAAAGCCAGTGATAGCACGTAGGAGCTCTACCAGCAAGAGCCAGTTACAGATTGTGCCTGCACAGGACAGAAAGTTTGCTGTGCCAATGGCACATGGGGTCATTTATTCTCTGTATCCTAATAAAAGTATTTCTGCCAACAATTTCTCATGGAGGAAGTGGGTGATTCACAAGTACATCTCCTTTCAGGAAAGAAAAGATCTCACACACTCAATACCCTGACTCAATTGCAGCTCACGCTACAGAATAATAAAATCTATATCCTGCCCTGGAAATTGGCTTACACTTTAGATCATGCCACTTTTCTCATCTTGCAAAGAGGTTCGTGAAGAGGATCTTCCTAGCAACAGCTCCTTCTCATGGATCAGGCTATCTAGCAGGTCCTCTTGTCTGTAGTTGTGATAAACCTTCAGGAAAGCCAGAATAGTAATTCCCAGCCAAGTCAGCCAGGCAGCCCAGAGACCAAACTAGAGAAGAAAAGAAACAATAAAGAGGTCAGTACTGTATTGTAAAAACAAAGTGAACTCTCCAGGTGAATATCAAAATCTCAGTTGGACCAAACCCCATGAAGTCACACCAAGTGAAGTCCTAGCCCCAGTGTTCCTCAACTCTGTCAAGCTGTTCTCAGCTTAAAAGGAAAAACTTTTTATGTACTACAAAAAATAAAGCAAAAATGCACTAAGTACAATAATGAAAAAAAGAAATCTGTATAATCCATTTGCATCCATTGAACCTCCCATATCTGACATTCTGGCCGGACCAAAATTCTTGGGATTATTTCTCTTTTGTTACTTTAGCACTGCAATACGTTTTAAGACACTTTAGAAAACTTTCTTCTCAAGTTTTTTGGGCCTCCCACTACCCCTGAAGAAGTACAAATTTTAAGATCAAATTTCTATTCAAAACATGGTTGATAAAATTTTACCAATGGAACTGTTACACTCTGGGTAACTGGTTCACATTAGTATGAACACAGAGAGTGAGAGAAACCTACTCCAATCCATCCAAGTTCCTGATGGCTCATTTATACCTGGCATGAGATACCTGGGCTTAAAGCCTCAGATCTGCAAGAGGTTCTATCACCAGCTTGCCAGTATCTCTTGTTTAACTTTGTAGAAATAATTACACTTTGATTTGTACAGGTACTTGAACGTTGGCCTCCTCATCTCAGAGGACACTCATTTGTAGTAAGACTTTCTGGCTGAAATTCCATTTTAATTCTATAATGCCTTTAGCAAAGAAACATTAATTGAATCCCTTTTTTTCAGTTTTTGACATATTGCATTTTTAATTGAAAAAAAATACAATAATTTGAACAGTTCCAGACAGTAATACAGCTGTTTACTCTAATAGCTAATTTGGATAAGCAAGGACTACTGTTTTTTAAAGGGAGTTTATGTTCCTATGTATGAAAGTGATCTTTAATTATTTTCAATGTTCTGATATTTACATGGGCTCAGGTGATCTCACACACACTCATGGAAATGAAAGCTAATAGCCCCATGATCTGGTGCATGCCAGACATTATTCTGAACAGCAATGAAGGGCTCCAGGACACCAGGATGTTCCAACATTTGCACAGTTCATCCTTTGGAGAAACAACAAATTTTCCATTGTGAGTAACCACATCAGTGGCAGAGTCAGGTTTTGACATGTCCATATTCAAAGCTATCTGTTTTGAATTTAAAATGCAAATGTGCCCGTCACTATCATCCTGCTAGAGCACTGTCAGAAGTCAGTGGAAACATTCCCATTGATTTCAGAGGATGGTAGTTCAGCTCCAGCAATCACAGATCAATGAGCAAAAATGAACTGGAATAGAACCATGACCTAGTCCAACCTACCTGTGCAATAGCAAACTGGTCATAGAAAGCAGAGTTTTCCAAGTTCAGTTCAAGATCTATATCCTGTAACTCTTCACAGCTACCCAAGGAAGGCATTTGAAGGGGAAAAAAGAAAATTATTTCAGAGACTCCAAACAGGCAAGCCAAACATAAAATGAAGCAACACTTTAAATGTTTCAGTCACAATGGAATGTTCTATCAAAAGATATTTAAGCCATTGCAGTAACGAGGTTGCTTGCCAATCTTCCCTAAAACTAGGCTAAAAGAGGCATGTGATTTACTCTCTTTGAAAAAAAAAAAGAAAAGAAAAAGTATAATTAGGTAAGTGATAACACCAATCTTCCACATAATAGCTATTATGAAAACAGTATATGTAAAACCCTCTTCTCCCGCTACCCCGAGCCTCCCACACATCTGGCATCACCCCAGGTCGGTTGCTTCACCCCTCAATGAAACAAAGTGCATGAGCCTCCGTTACCTTTTGACTTCATCAGGAAAAGCCTCAGAAGAAGGGATTGTGTGGGTGTTTTTGTTTCGGATGCTCCAGCAAGGAGACGATACTCTGATGGTAAGATAGAGGCTGCCTACAGATTTTACAAATAACTTGGACTTTTACTGGTGTGAAAAATATCCCAGGATTTTGAGGTTGTCTTTCTATCTCTTGGTTGATTTCTGTAGCCTCTTCTCTCTCCTTTTCAGTGCTGTCGGTCATCTTGGGTTCTTATCCGAATATTCGATTAGACGTTTTTTTGTAATTGAATTTTTAACCGAATATTCGAATAATTCGATTAATCGTTGCAGCCCTAAACAGAACATGTACTATGGCATTTTACAACATATGACAATATGCAACATAAATGTATGCTTTAAGTAGTACGTCTATTCAATATCATATGACATAAAATGTCACCTTTTCCTCTCTCTTCATTGTTATTTCTTTGATAGGAAAAAAAATCTACCTCAACTTACCATGTTTCCTATAAGGAGCATGAGCATTGTGGGATACAACTGTAGATACAACCATTTTAGGAGCTGTACATTTTGTGCACCGTAAGAAAGTATCAGCCATCTCTACTTTGGACTTATGAATTACTTTTCATTCTGCGGCTCTCAGGGCATTCACAGCACCTTTATGAGGCCAGAATTTTTTTATACCAAATTTTGGATGATGCTGTGGCACGGGCAGGATGAGTGACTTGCCCGGTGTCATGCCGTGGGTCAGTGGCAGAGCTAGGACAGCAAGCCAGGAGTCCTGACTCCCAGTCCCCTGCCCTGCTCACACTCCCCCCATTCTTAGAGCATTTCCAAATTTAGCTGTCCTTTGGAAACAAAAATTTTTAAAGTAGTGGATTTCTTGTGAAAATGATAGTGACTCTTAAAGAGACAACGAAACACCATGGAAATGTTTTTTTTTTTTTTTTGTGGGGTAATAGATGCAAAATAAAAGTTTAATTTGCTTTTTTTCTTCCAGATGACAAAAGTCTGGAGTTCCACATTACAAATGCTTTCTCCCCCTTGCTCTCCTCGTTTGTAATAACTACAGTTTGTAAGACCACTGTTCATTTGTGCATGTATGGAAAAAAAAAAAAAAAGGCAGAAAATGTATTCTTCAATACTAACCTATTTGGCATGCTTCCTTTTTCAGTAATTGCATCACACCACATGTTAAATCCTACACTCACTATAGTGCTAGCAATAAATGTGATAAACACCACAAAGACGCTGATCAGCAGATTCAGGAAGGCATAAAAGAAAGAGCTGCAATAAAAGAGAAGAAAAATGTAACTCATAAACAGCCGAAACACAACATCAGCAGTCTCTCTAAGCAGCATACACTGGGCACAAAGATAGCAGTTTCCATTTCAAATTCATCTGTTTTAATTAAGAACACCTAATACATTGAAAAACTATGGATTATGATTTTGTCTCACATTATCTTCATTTGTAATTGCTTTTGATTTTGATTTTTTTTTCACCATGAGAGGATGGGGCTTTAAATCATAAATGTTAAGTGGTGATTGTTCATACACAGCATGACTTTCATTAGCAGTAATGATGAAAATCACCATTGTTAAAATAAATGTCATTAGCTCAAATTATATAGTAACTGGAGCTAAAATTATTTCATGACTAAAGTGATAATTGGGACAAAAATTGCCTAGAAGAGGGAAACTAAAAATAAAACAACACAGTACTGATAGCTATAATCATTTTAAGTAATGTAACACAAGGTACTGCCATCAAAGGACACGAATCTCAGTTTTATGGGCAATTTGCAGAGCAGGCCACCTTCTCCTGGGACTTCTCTGACTTTGGTGTCAGTATGTTATTTCTGCCAGACGAATATCAACTTACCTCAGCCCTGTTAAGTCTGCCCAGCCAGAGCCAGCCCTAGGCACATGCTGTGTTTGGAGTGGGGTGGGATGCTTACAGAGATGTCATAAGGCCAAGGAAATGTCCACTCATCTTGCAACCTCACTGCTTAACTCCTCACCGTAGTTCTAGGTCATGAAAACTTTCTAATCCTTTTCTCATTCATCTGACCAATTCTTTTGCCACTTGAAACCGCTCCAGGCAGCACTTGGAAAGTCTCATTATCTAAAAACTGGATCTCTACTCTAGGTTGGAGAAAGACTGGCAACTCCAGGAGACAGGTCATCCTAGTCAGGTTAGGTGGTAAGGATGAATATGACAAATTTCTCACTAGTGCTGGGTACAGAAGGAGTCTACTCAAGTCAAAGAACCAAGAAGCAGATGTTTTTTTTCCACTGGTAGCTCATTAATGAAAAACTGAGAGATTTTTTGAGTAAGTGTTTGAATCCTGTTCTGGGCTGGCCAATCCTAGTGATAGGACGAGGGGTAATGGTTTTAAACAGAAAGAGGGGAGGTTTAGATTAGATTTTAGGAAAAAATTCTTTCCTGTGAGGATGGTGAGACACTGGGACAGATTGCCCAGAGAAGTTGTGGATGCCCCATCCCTGGAGGTGTTCAAGGCCAGGCTGGATGGGGCTTTGAGAAACCTGGTCTGGTGGGAGGTGTCCCTGTCCATGGCAGGGGGTTGAAACTGGATGGTCTTTAAGGTCTCTTCCAACCCAAACCATTCTATGATTCTATGATCCTAATTTGTACAGTTTATACATTGTAAGATATATGTGCCTTCAGGAGGACTTCTTTAAAATGTGATGAGGAAACAGTTACCAGTGGA
>JAHREE010000118.1:2080744-2128999 GCA_033628505.1 Tringa tobata | reverse complement strand
GCGGGAGGTGGGGGAGGATGGAGGGATGGAGGGAGGAAGCCTGCGGCAGCAGGGGGTGGGGAGGGAGGATGCGCAGTGCAATGCAATGCAACGACTCCTCCGGACACGGCCGCTGCCTCTCCTGCTGCTGGAGCTGCCTCCCGATGGCTTCAGGGCTTGTGGGGGGAGCAGAGGGGAAAAGCTGGTGCAGGGGATCCCTCCGATTCGGGGAAAATCCAGCTGCTGACACACCCTGGTCCCCAGGGGGTTAAATTAGTCTGTGCTTCCCCAGCAGGGCTGGGTACCACCAGCGGGTTCTCAGTGGGGTACCCCCTTAATGACATAGGACTCTGATGTCACCGGTTGCAGTGACACACCCCCATCCACCAAAAAAAAAGAAGGAAAAAAACCCTAAAAAACAAACAAACGAAAAACCAGCTTCATCCTGCTGGATCCCAGCAAGTTTTGGCCCCATATTCTAAAAATCTGGCCACCTACCTCAGATGGTGGCAATAAGGGGCAGGGTGCATGGCCACCATGGGGCCTGCAGACCGAGTGGGTTTGTTCCTAGTCCAGCTGGTCACACACACGCACACACACACACAAGATATTGCAAGTGGTGGTAAGGGCTCACCAGAAGTGAAATAACTTCTGTTGAGCCTCGGTGTCAGCTGCTCAGGGCTGGGGTCACCCTCATTGTCCCCCTGGCTGGCAGATGGAGTAGGGGTAAAAGAAAATAGCTGGACACTGAGCTGGCAGATGGAGTAGGGGTAAAAGAAAAAGCTGGACACTGAGCTGAGAAGGGACCAACACAGTGATGGCATGTGCATGGCAGGGACAGTCACCACTCACCCCGTTCCCAGGGGTGGGCATCCGCCCTGCTCTGCACTGCCAGGGACCAGTCTCCTGCCCTACACCACTCCTGGAAAGGGATCAGAGCCTCCCCTCAGCTTTAGGGCCCCAAACTGTAGGGCCAGGATGCAAGACAGCAAAAGGCATCAGAAAGAGGGGTGTGACTCGTGCTTACCCACTTGTGCTGCTGCCTTGTGAAATCTCAGTTCTCCCCTGGCACAAAAATTCAAAATAAACTGACCCCAATTTAGAGTTTCCTCTCAATCCCGATTTCATTTTTCCATCTAAATATGAATCCTCTCTCCCTAACACACGGTGCTGCAGTTCATCTCCAATTCCAGGTAAAGTCATTTCCTAATCCAATTTCCTAGGCATATCCCGTCTGAGATCAACTGCAAATCTCAGATGGCTTCCTAATCCCAGGGTTGTTTCTGCTCATTTTAGGCACCGTGCTACTTCCCGCATAGTATTTAGAAGAGCAGATGAGGGACTGGGACCCCAAATATACTGCACATGGGACTTCAGGCTTGTGTTTCCATTATTTTTCTATGCTGTTAAGAGGTTACAGATACAGTCCTGAGGCAGGCGCTGGGAGAATACTCAGAGAAGACATTAATTCAGCTTCATTGTAAATCATATTATGCATATGCGTATTATCTTGAAATCTTGCTCTACCCATACAGGGAAAGTATTTTCTCCTGTGGAACCTGCTTCTTGAACAAAACCTTTTGTCAGTATATATGAAATGATTCAGGCCATTTTTCTGATCCTTACCCAATTCTCATCATTAAAAATTGTATTTCGGTTTTGCAAGACAAATTATGAGGCACCAGCCTGGCTCTGTGGGGATAGACGTGCGCTCCTAACAGGAAAGATTTTGCTGATATTTCAGTCTGGTAGTAAGGAGGAAAGTTTATTGCTCTTAACCTTGCTTCCAAAAAGTAGTGGGTTCCCAAAGGGTTTTGTCCCTTATCTGGAAGGAAATCAGACCCGGATTGAGGTGGAAAACTTTTCTTTGAAGCCTGACACGTCAGATTTGCCAGATAATGCTTTCTGAAGTTAACTTGGGAGGTCAGCAGCAACATAAAAGCTCAGTTATCGCTTACACCGGAGCTCGCAGAAGGGGCCAGCAGATGCCCAGGGCACTTTGCCTCGGGCAAGCCCAGTGCTCAGATCTTACCACCAGCAGCCACAGGGCTCAGCTGCAGGAGGGTTATTGCAGAGGTGAAACGTGAGGGTCACTTGTAGAGCCCATAAAGTTGTCTTTGCTGGTGAACAAACTCGAGCGGGCGTTTATGGGAGAGTTTCAGAGAATGCAGTTAGGCATCTGCAAATGTTAACAGACATGTAAAAGAGCTGCACTTAGCAGGCTGACAGCCACGGAGACGCAGCCCTTGGTCGGATGGAGCGACCACACACCAGAGTGAGCAAAGAGATAGGTATCACACCTGTCAACCATCACACGTTTCACAGCTGCCTGGATTTCTCATACTCTTCTCTCACATAAATCCTTAAAAAAAATAAATTACACTAGGCAGGAACTTAGTGCCTGAAATATACAGATGCTTTAGTGGAATAAATTCTATGGCATTTTACAAAGAAGGCTTAAATAGGCTTCATTTCCTTAAAATGGTGCAACTGGGGGAGAAAGCTATAAGGCAAGGTGAATAATTATTAATTCTTTCACGTATCACAGGGAGTCAAATACACAGATCAGGTAGAAATTTTAAAACAGAGGAAAAGATACACATCTTTCACACAGCACATAATTATTCTGTGGCACTCATCACAGGACTCTGCAAAGGCCAAAAATAAATACCGGTTCAAAAAGAGATTAGAGAAAACTCATGGGAAAAAAGCCCCTCAGGGGCTGCTAAACATGGAGCTGGGGAAGTAACCTTCAGCTCAGGAAGTCCCTGAATGGTAGGTGGCTGGGAAGCAATCAGAGCCACAAAATGAGCACTCTGCATTTGCCAGAATCCTCCATTCTTTCCTAAACCAGGTGTCTGCTACTGGCTGTCATTAGAGTCGGGATCCCAGGTGAGATGGTCCTTTGGTCTGACTCGTTATGGCCATTCCAGGACCTCATTATAACAGCTGATGTGGCTCACCTGCTCTCTCAGCTTTGTCATTGAAGCAGGGACAGCCCTTCCTCCAAAGCACCCCCTGTACACCCCAGACCCTCTTGCCCACAGCTCAGAGGGGGGTTGCTCACTCCTGGGCACCCACCTGGGCTTCCTGCACAGGAACTGAACTCCCATCTCCCATAGGGAAGAAACCCCAAGGGGACCATGTGCTGACATGGGATTGAAGATGGCTCGCTCAGCATCAAGGAGGGTGAGATTGAAAGTTTGTAAATTCTATTTTGCTGGGGAAAAAAACAAAGCCACAAAAATAAAACAGGCTGCAGGATCAACTGCCGTTGTACCTCAGTGGTAAGCAGAAAACCAACCTGGATAAATCAAGATCAGATATACCATATTTGCCTGTATTCCCTTCAGCCCCATATCTCCTTCTAGTCGCCTGGCTAATCCTCTGTAGATCAAACATCACTGTGTGAGTTGGACTGATGTGGAATGACTGATGGGGACTGTGGTTTTGGCTGTGCTGCTCCACGCTCCCTCTCAAGTCATTAATTCTGCCATCTGACATGAGCAGTGCTCTCAAGTTGATATTTGTGAGGTAAGTGATGAATTTCCTCTCCTCTTGATAGCTCATTAGGACATGTTTTATTATGGGAAAATTTGCTGAGGAATTAATTATTCAGGCAAAAACATTTTTGTGAGCAACTTTACTTTTTATATATTTATTTTACTTGGATATATCATTTCTGTGGTCCAAGAAAAATAGCAGTGCATATCTAGAAGGTGGCTACCATCTTGATACCAGTAACATGCTGTTTATTTCTGGAGAGGAGGCACAGAGTCACAACAGTATCTCCACAGAAGGATGCCCAGGGAGCAGTATGTCTGTATCCTAGGCAGAGAAAGCCAGTCCAAATGGCTGCTTTTGAGCCAGCCCTTTGGTCACCCAAATTCTACTTCTCCCTGATTTACTCGAACTCAAATGGCTGCCTCGGCCCATTTTACAGAATGGTTTAGCAATTTTTTTTTGTTTTGCCCATTTAATGCAGCAAACCAGCTCCAGGCTCTGCAGTCTATTTTATTTAGACTCTCTGGTCTCTTTTATTATTATATTAATCCATTATTATTATTCCACAAGTCTCGACGTATGGTATTTGCCCTCTGAAACCGACAGAGAGGACCCAGGCATCCCGCATATAATCCTATGGTAGTTACTGCAAGCACCACGTTTTGGGAGAGGCTTCTCGTGGCAATCACTGTCTTTAAGAAGGTGTCTGCCACTACTTCAGAGGGATTATAGACAAAATACGTAACTGTCAGCCACCTGTCACATCTGCATTTCTTCACAGCTACTACTGCGTCATGAATCTCTCAGGGCATCTCATCTGGGAACATCTTGACATTTTGCTTTTCTTTTTTTTTTCTACAAGCATTTTTTTCTTTTTTTTTAAAGTATCTCCATTCTGCTAGGAAAGCTGTCTCATCTGTGGGAAGTTATGGGCAGAGAAGGTGCCACACGGACAGACATTAAAAGAGCAGCTGTCAGGAAGCAACTGAATGCTGTTAATGTGTCCAGATACAATAACCTGTGCATTTTGATACCCAAAGGAAAACAAACATATTCAAACCTATTTGCATTCTGCACTGAACAGAGCCAGGCTGTGGTTAAAATATAAATTATAAATAAATAAATATATAAGATTTAAGGTTTTCAGAGCATCATTAACCCTAAGCTCAGAGTGACTAGTGCATGTCAGATTCCACACAGCACCTCACAGTGTGTGAGAGCCACAACAGCTAGTGGGGACATAGGACCAAAATGGCACATCATTTGCTCCCCTGCCTTTCAAGGAGGACAGAGGTAACGACAAAGCTAGGACAAATTCTAACAAGGCTCTGATCCCAGGTTCTGCACAGGTGAAGAGTGCATCAAAAAAAACCAAGCTTCAGGAATAAATGGATTTATTCCTTCTGGCACCAAAAAAGGTGTAAGAAAAGTATGGGAGAGTTGGAGAGCGCTTAAAAGAATAAAAGGAATGAAAGGGGGGAAAAAAGATGGCAAGGGAGACATCAGCAAATTAGGAACCCACAGAGTCCGAGCAATCAAAACCCAGCCTGAGGATAAATGTAAATCTGCCCCGCCTTAGATTAAATGGGGTCATTACATGTTACATCAATATCTTGAGGGACTATTTCCCTTGACAAAATGGCTATCCTGTGCCTCTTTCCAACCCCCCTGCCTACTCTATAGTGCGAGAGGCATCAAGCAGAACCCACAGGTGAGGTTGTGGCCTCACCAGCCACACAGGACCAAGCCCCTTGGTTTGCCCACATCCCCTTCCCTCTTTCTACCTCTTGCAGGAAGGTGGGTTTAATAGGGGTAATTATTATGACGTGTAGAAATCTAGCAGCAATTTTGGGGAATAATTCTGACCTGTTTTATCCTTAGGAAAAAATATAGGCTTTACTGGTGGTTGACACTTTGCAGAAGTGAGCCTGGTGCTCAGAGCCTGGTGCAGGGGGTGCCCAGCACCCACAGTGCTGCAGCTCCAGCTCTGAGCCTTTGGAAAATCGTGCTCAGGGTTTTTTTCCAAAGATCACTCACAAGTTTCCCAGCCCTAATATGGCTTTGAAAAAGAACTTCAGTCTTGGCCTTTTTTTTTTTCTTTGTAAAACCATTTTTATGTGCAGCCACTAACTAATTCGTGTCTTAAAATCCAGTCGTTTCCCTGGGAAGTTCTCAAAGTCAGCAGTCGAAGATCCACCACAAAGACAGATGAAAAGAAGGGAAAAAAAAAATCCCTCTGTAAACCACATCACGCTTTTAAATAAGTTATCATTGTGATTAAAAAGGTTTTCAGTTGTATGGAGAGACAGGTCACAGCATACCTCTGCTGTTCATTCTAATTAAACACAAGTTGAATCGCATCTTAGAAAACAAAAAATAAAAAGCATCTCAAATTCTTGCCCAAGTAACTGGGTGCTGCAAATCAGCATATCTCAATTAGTTCCAATGCTGCTGCACTACTTTGTACCAAAGGGGGTTCTGACCCACCTGTCTTCACCAGTTTCAGCTCCACTCACATAGACATATCTACTAAGAGCAGCTAATGGGTAACATGCCAATTAATAGCATGTAGCTGCTTTATGCGTGACATATTGTACCATGCATTGATTTTTAATCTGCTCAAACTAGCATTTGTCATGCCGGGTGAAAGTCTGATGTGAGAAATAGCCTCTTCATTTTCCCTGACAACTATTAACACTGAGCTAAGTCTTCACTGCTCGTGCCACAGGCAACTACTCCTGCCGAAAATAAATGCAGAGACTGAGGAGAGAGCTGGCTTGCAAAATTAAACTCTGTCTCAAAAGTGAATAAATCAGGACTGAGAGGCACATCCTTAATTCCTGGAGACAGGAGGAACTTCACAGTGACCGTTTACCTCTGATGAGGGAGTAAGAAAAAAAAAGAACCCAAGACATTAAGCCAGGGCTTTGCTGTTGCCTGTGGATGGGACAGCACAGCTGTAATGGGGGAGAGTGGACTTAAACTGCTTCTGGAGCCATAGATTAAGAGTAAAGTAAGTACAAGGTGGGCTTCTCCACCACACAACCATCTCACAGCCCACACTCTGCATCCTAAAGGCTGTCAACCTGAGTAAAGTCCCGCCACCAAAATGTGCATTGGGCAGGGAGCTGCGAAAGCTGAGAACCAGCCCCAATAAAACACAAAGGGAAATTAGGTGACTACGGTCCTCAAATAGCTCCAAAGTGTATTGTGGCCTCAATAGTCACATTGCTCATACATGAGATAGAGACAAATGTTCCTCAGCTCAGCTCGTCAGCTGAAGGTGCTGGTACTAACCTAATTACAGCCAGCAGGAGATCTGACCTGGTACAACATCTCTTGAGGCTACTGAGAAAAAAATAGAAATGGGGAAAAAAAAGGGGCCTGAGGTTGTCATATTCCTGGCTTGCTGCAGTTTTCAACCCAGCAGATGAAACCAGGTGGTTTTGCAGAGCTCCATTTCCATAGTTCAGTGCAAGCCAAAAGTACCTGCCAGGTAACACACACTGCTGGCCCCAGCTTGGCCCTTGCATGGATGTCAAGTATTCATCGTTTGCTGTCACTGGACTTTGTTATTGGTAAACAACGGGAAATTGGATAGACCTATTTGGTTTTGAAAACAATAAACCCATGGGCTTTCTGAAGGTCAGAGGACTCCCAAATGTGTCATTGCATTGTTGCTCTCTTATCATTAGCCTCTCTTGTCATGTTACGAAGTGTTTGCAAAATGTAGTCCCTCTGAGGCTTTAGAAACACTAAAGGTTCAACTATTTATTCCCCTTCTCATTAGTGTTATTTATTTGTAATATACAGGGATCAGTTATAAAGTGATGTGGTGGAGTTTGTATTTAAAGGTCTGTGCAGGGAGGATATCACCCACTGCTTAGGTAAACCCTGAGGTCCCCAGAAGTTACTGCGTAGCTGAGATTCATTATTGCCCAGGGCCTCAAAGGTTCTGTAGGATGTGATCAATAGATATAGGGTAAATAAAAATAGAGTAAAATAATGATTAGCAAATCAGAGATTCACGTGAGCTCAAAATTAACTACTTTGTAGGTTCAAGCAGAGGTCCCACCTCGTGGTAGAGAAACATGCATTTTACGTTGATCAAAGCAGAGCTTTGAATGCTTGACATAGGAGATGAAGTATAGAGCTGTGATTTGCAAAGTAAAAAGACAACAGCAGCAATAATGAGACATGAAAATAGATCCGAATGTCACACTCCTGGGTGCAACCATAGTGATACCTTATCTTGTGGCAGAGATGAAAAGACAGGGAGCTCATTACTTTAACAACTACTTTAATAAGCATGTGTAAAGGGGATCTGGTGGGCTTTCTGCTGTTTCTTGTCATATTTGGTATTCATTTTCCTTGTGATTGATCAACAATCGACAAATAATGCCTTTTACTAAAATGCACAGTGTGAGCAAGATTTTCAGGGATGCTTTGTGATGTTTGAGCGTCCCACTCACACTGTCTCTGCACAGACAGTAACAGACAAGCCCATTCAACTCTGAGCTTACCATAAGTGGAACAAACTTAATGAATATGTTTATTTGAGAGTCCCCTGCCATAAGACACAGGACCTTCCAGCCAGGACATGATTTGCAGAGCAGAGGTGGACTGTGTCCATCCTCCACTGCTGCTACATCCTAATGCCTGGTCCTCTTCAGAATAGGCAACTTAACAACCCCCCAAAAAGAACCCCTTCTAGGAAACACAGATTGAGAATGGAAAAACACAGCACTCCAAAAATCAGTAGTCTTGCCCAAAAGGCTTCTCTCCACTCTCAATAGTTACCAACCACAGCGCAATCCAGCTTCTGTGGGGTGTCTGGCCCCTGCCTCTACCCAGATGCACATCACGGTCGAAATGATAAGTGAAGGAAACAAAACACAACCACCAGAACAACCACTAGTGATGGTGCTGGAGCAGGACTAAAAAAAAAATGATGTAACATCAAGTCCTCCCGCTGCAAAGGCCAGAAATGTCCATTGACAATAGCTGGCTGAGCTCATGGGACTATTCTTTTCCTGACCAGCTCCCATGTAAATTCTTGCTGTTTAAGGAAATGTTCTGTACCCCCAATAAGTATAAAATTTGTCTCTTAATTAGGAAGGTTCTCCACTCTGAAAAAATGCTATATAAATGTGAAATATTTTTATTAACATTTAATGGAGAAATGAGTGCTATATTGACACCAGAAAATGGACTGTATTATTTTTTTACTGCGATATGCAAATATACTCATTGTTATTGCAGATTAGGAGACTGAATTTGCTAATGTTTTTTAATAATGTTTATTATATTTCTCTGACAAAAATACCCATTAAAATACCACTTAAAGAGCATGAAGACTGCAGACATCCGAAATTAATTCTGATATTTTTTAAAAAAGCAAGTTTTAAAAATTCAAATCTGCATTTTTCTGGTTTTACAAATAGCCCACCAAATCAATATTTCAGGAGAGTGAATCAATATTTCAGTACACTGTGATATGAAGTAAAAAAAAATTGGTCTATTAACATCTTTTTATTAGAGTGTCAATTGCAGTGCACAAAATTTGCACATATGGGTAAAGAAATTGTTTCCTGAAAATGTGCAAATTCCTACTTCACTGAATGTAAATGAAGTGCTAATTGCTCTTTGCAAACAATATTTATGCAAATTATGCCCTACTATTACATAGCAGTGTGGAGTTTACATTTACATTTGTCGCATTTTTTTCTGCATCCATTTGACAGGGCCTGGACATCAGGAGTTGGGCTATTACTCACTTGCTTTTCAAGACATTTTATGGAGATGTGAATGGGAAAGGACCTGCAGGCAGTAATATATCATGACCTAGAGAGGCAGAAGATCTAAATCTGTACTGTTATTCTGCTTCATCATTCACTAAGCAAAGTATTTGCAATAAATGATTTCTATCAAATTTGCCTTTTATTCTGTTTGTCTTTTGACCTATGATATGTTCAGAAATCCTCTAGAAAAGCCATTTTAAAAAACCCTCTGCTCTCCAAAATATACAGAAAATAACTCAAAGATGCAGACGCCATCAGACCAAAAACTGAATTCAAATTGATATGTTTCTCTTGTAAGAGAAACATGACTCTTCTTCCTCCGGTTTTAGGGATTGCTTCTCCAGCTCCAGAGCTACCCAGTCCTCAGGTAATTCCCAGGGAAATTCTCAAACATCCCTCAAATTCATCTCCAGCTTGGAGATTAGGATTTCTTAGGGCTCCGAATCGTAACTGAGTTCCTCTGGCTCAGTGAGTTACCTCACCCCACCCGAGCTGCAGCAGCTGCTTCTGTCCACACCACGAAATGTCTTCATTCAAACACCCTCAAATGTTTTAATTCAAACTTTTTTGAGAGAGCTTTAAACCAATGTGTTTTTTGCAAAGCAAGTCTCCTTTCCTCTTCCCAGAGCCCTCCTTTTCAATGCTGAACACAAACTGCTGCACTTTTATCTGCGTTTCGGACCACAAGGAGATGCTCTCCTCTTTAGCACTGGCCTGACTGCAATTTTCCAGCAAAACCAACCTGCACAAGTTCTTTGTAGGGACAAAGTATAAACAGACTTCCTTGCATCTCATCAAACGTATCTTGCATGAATGTGATAAAAAAAAAGGAGTTAAAATGCTGCAGTTTTAACTCATACTTGGAAAGGGCCTGGCAGCCCCCAAAGAGTTTTCCAATTCCTATTTCCTTAATTTTCTCCAAAGATCCTGCCCTGCTGCTGGAGGTGCATCCCCTGGTAACACATTCTACCTTCGATGAGTTCAGACTGTGTTTATGAGCGCATTTTTAATTACTCCAGAGAACATATGTTAATGCTCATTCATCTTCAGATGGAGGAACGTCGTGAGAGTCGGGAGCCATATGGCTTCCATCTACAGAGAGGAAAAAGGTGTGTCAAATTCCTCACTCCGTTAGCTCCCAACAAGATTAAATTTACATCCCCGGCTGGGCACAGCTCTGGTGTCAGCAAGACAAGGGCTGGGACACGCAGCCAGCACGGCGTCTGCATCCATCCCTTCGAGCTGCACAGCTCTCCAAGGGCCCATCATAGCTGCAGGGCACCACGAGCCCCGTCTGCAAGCCCTGGCATCCCAGTCCCTGTCTGCCTGCAGGACCCCGTTCAATAAGTGCATCACTTTGGGCATGTCACGTGTCAAACACTCCTCAGCCGCTTACGCACTCCGTATAGTCAGGGTCAACAGTAGGTCTCTGCGTGGGTACGTCCTCCTTGGATCAGGAAATCCTTCGGGTTTAAAGTCCTCAGTTTTAAAACCATGGCTCAGAGGCTTCAGAGTTAGTTTCCTCTACTCCCCATACCTAAATCAGACTTGCCAGAGGCGGTGACAGCAACATCAGCCTTTGACATTTGTCAGCCCAGGTGCAGTGAAGCACATACCTTGTCTGCAAAGGCAAAATCAACACCTTCTCCACAGACGAATATTATTGATGCAACATTGCATGGAGTAACAGTGAGGTAATACCACACGCAATCACTCCCCTATCCCTTCCATTTTCAAAGTAATTGTTTCACCCTTGTTCTTCTTTTGCTATTGAGAAAAACATTAACACAGAGACCATCTGAGCCGTTCCTCAGGCTCCCAGGACAGAAGTGCTGGCAGGATTCCTATCCCGGGCTGACTGCTTCCAGATAAAGTGCTTGTAGGGGTGTCGCCAAGGGCACGCTTTGATCTTCAGGTTTTTATTGCTGGTGATGATACGTGAGGAGACAAGGATGTTGTCCGCTCTCAGACCTGAGACTGAATTTCCACTCCGGGAGGAAAAAAACCCAAACATATCCTTGGGAGCACACAGTGTCTCATATGGCAGCCAGGGGAATATAAAGGCATATTGTTATTTTTAAAGCAGATTTTCTGAGTACAATTGCAGTTTAAAATACATGTGAAAATAGCAATCCCTAGACCCTGCTAAAGCCAGCCTCCTCCTGAACCAACATCTTCCAAAGAGTTTTGGTAAAAGGCATCAGATTCCCTAATATCTCTCACGGTGGTGTAGAACCAGTCTCACACAAGCAGGCACACACCCTGATGCCAAAGGAGATGTTTGGGATTTGCACCACAGTCACTGAGAACAAGCTCTGACCCACGGTGCCCAAGCGCGAGGGAAATACATGTTTCCCAAACTGATGAATATTTTATTACCCCGTGACAAGGCCTCTGCTCCCATCAGCCAGGAGCAAGAGGGATGCTGCCAGCTCCGCTAGCAGGGCTGGCTGTTGGTCTCCCAGCATATGCCAGCTCTCAGCATCATCACCCCACTGCTGTAAACCTTCAGGGTGGAGAAAGGAAAGGCCTCAAAGAGGAGGAAGCATAAAACCTGCCCACTCCAGAGGATATTTGATGGTGCTTCACAATTAGGGTTCCCTAATTCACTCCCTCTTCACTCTCTGAGGGCTACCTGGGCAAGGTGCTCTCCCTCACCTGGATTGCCATCCAGCACGACAGAAGAGCAACTTCCAACTAAAGCAGCCTCACGTAAGAATCATAGAATGGTTTGGGTTGGAAGGGACCTTAAAGGCCATCCAGTTCCAACCCCACTGCCATGGGCAGGGACACCTCCTGCTAGACCAGGTTGCTCAAAGCAGGACAGGACATGGGGTCTTCAGCTGCTCTCAGCCACGCTTGAGTAGTCAGTTGAAGTAGAGATGACCTTGGCTCTGAGCACTTTTCTTCATCCTCTAAAGCTGCCACGGCTCTTAGCGTATTGAAATTTTGATATTCGGTCCCTTTTTTCAACTTCTATAACCCATGAAGACAGGGAGATATTTTGCAGAAAGGGAAGCCTGGAGAACACGGCTGCCTTCTGCTATACCTCTACCTGGACTCAGGGGAGATGGAAGGTTAGTTTAACTCCCTCAGCGCAACAGAAAGCTGTTTGGCACGTGTACACCGAAACAACAAATTGAACCTGCCCACCCTCTGACCTGTTCAGCTCCTCTGTAATGAAAAGCAGTTGAATTCAGCATGTCGCAACTTTATTATCAGAGAAGAGAGAGAGAAATCTCTTTAGCAACACTTTATTTACTTCAGAAGCAACCTTGAGTTGTCAGCTGGAGAGGAACGCGTTCCCTCTCTGTATCCACGGCACATTTCCCCTGCTTCCAAGGTTCAAATTCGAGGCACAAAGTGGGAGGAACAATAGCGTGTTGCTGAGTGCCTGGTTAAGATATTTATAGGTGCACATTTAGAGCCAAAGACTGCGCCGTAGCATTATGTTTTCTAGACACAAAGAACAGTTACATGTTTTCAGCTAAAATGGCTTTTATTTGAAATGAAGACACTCGTCACTGTAAAAAGTACAAAATCAAACTCAGCCAGAGGCAGCCTGCTGAGCATTTCTTGTATGAACTCTGCTGCAGGAACAATGAGAGTAAAATTGCTGCTTTTCCAGGAGTATGAGAAGGGACTTCAGGGAGTCAGTTCCCCACTAGCAGAGGTAGTTACCTCACAGCTGCTTATTAGAGCAGGTTGGGAAGGGGTGCTCGCTCTCATTCACAACGTTCCTATCCTGAAACAGCGTGTAACCAAAGTCTCTGAAGTTTTCTTTGAAAATGGGGAAGGTGAGGGAGATTCTGGAAAAGCACAGCTCTTCTTTGTATCCCTTCCCTCTGCCTCTGGGATGGGGGCTTTTCCTGCCACGCTGCTGAGGAACCTGGGGTGGAAATGAGCTACGAGGCTGTCTTACTTGGCATGAAACTTTATATATTTGGGGCCTGCATCCTAGGGAGCAAAGAAGATAGATTAAAAAGAAGGTGAGTAGAGCCACAATGTCCTGGAATTCTTTAGCATGGAAAACAGATGACTGATTGACATCTACCTACCTGGATTACCTTATAAAAAACAAACAAAACCCCCAGATGTGTCAATTGGGAGATACTTCTAATTGAATACCTCATTGTGGTTTGAGTAATGTGGTCTCTTCCACTAGCAGTTGATTACAGAGATTAAAAAAACATATTCAACATAAAGCTCAGCCAAAAGAAATAATTGCTGACATTGTTTTTAATGTTCCATATGCAGGAGGAGGGAGGAAATTTGTTTTCTTCTGGATAAATGAGTCAAGTTGGCTCAATGAAGAGGCAGAGAAGCAACTAGATCTAGCACAAGGGAGGAGGCGAGGTCACAGCACTAGGCCTGAGGGTAGAGGAAGTGGAGTCAGACTGGTTCTGCCAGTCTTCAGGTCAGTCCAGCCCTACTGGCAAGCCATGCAGAAAAGGTCCTTTGTTAGGTAGTCTAAGGGAGCCAGGAATTAAAGGACAGGAGAAGAGGCCCATAAGGACCTAAGTTACTGGCTAGAAATAGATGTCCCTCTCTTGGCAGGCAGCTGCCATCTCCACTGCAGGTCTTCAACCAGCAGCCTGGTCCTGCGATGTGGCTCACTCAACAAGGTCTGGTGCTAGTCAAAGCCTGGGGGCTACAGCCCTGAAACAGGAGAATTGCACCTTATTTCAACATGAAGGAAATGTAGAATTTCCCCCTTCTGGGAAAGCAATGCAGTTTTCTGTGTAATTCAGGGGTAATGTCTCATGTGAGAGTCATCATGTGGGAGAAGAGGACTAGAGAAGAGCTTAGCCATGAGGTCACCACATCAGCACATTGTGGATGCTGCTACAGCCCTGGCAATGCCAGAATCACCAAGACAGACTCTCCTCTAGGCTTCCATCCCTATCAATTCCAGTCTTCAGATCCAGCACTGGAGGGGGCGAAGGACTTTGCCATTAGTAAAAGGTCAAACCAGGAATGACTATTAAATTTATGGATAACAGTGAAATGAGGAAAGGCAGGATCACTGGAGGTCAGAGATATGGAATGAACAATTCCTAATTGAAATTTTTTTGAGCATTCCTAGGTTGCATGGAAAAAAACAATTAAGTGGTATACTTGCAGTATCTAATATTTTAAGTTTGCTTTAATAGTCCTTTACATCATTATGATCAGTGCTGTGAGTGCATAAATATCTCCATCTCTTCAACATTTTCCTCTTGACAGGTTAGTTTTCTACCCACAGAGATATTGATGAGACACTTTTGTGCTCCAGATATGTGCATTTTTCTGCATTTTCAAATAGAAACGACCATTATCTTTTTGCAAGCTGAATATTTTTTATACATCATTTACTAGTGACTAATGTGTGCTTCAGTCATGGGCTCCAAGGACTGTCATTTATCTTCCATAATGACCACAAGATCTTAAACAACCAGCAACATACTGGCTGCAAAAGATGATCACAGAAGACTCTTAGTTACCGTGAGTGGAAACAGAGCAAAATGTGTATTGATATATTTCGCTTTGGAAACAAAAATAACCCCTTCTTTCTCTTGTGTGAAGTGCAATATAAAGTAAAAGAAGGCTTTAGACAATGTAAAAAATACATGGGTTTATTTCTGTTTCTGAGGTCAGTTCATCATCTGGAAAAAGGCAGTGTAAATTAAAAATGAAAATGTGAAAAATTTTAGGAATTTTTTCAGTGAAAAATTTCAGTGAAAATCAATAAACAATAAACTTTCTAGTGTATTGGCTGTCTGTGATTTCTTATTGCCACTGAATATTTTCTGTATGAAGGTTATGAGCAACGATACTTGTACATGTATTTGGGACAATGCCACTGTGGCCACAGGACACAAACCATTAAGCTATTAAGCAAACTATTAAGCCAATGCTTCCATACGAAAGCAAATTGGATGCAGTTTTCCACAGCAAAACATGCATCCGTTTAAGAAGTCAGATTAGCCATACAGCTTTTGAAAGCACTGCATTGCAGAAGTTGACCAAGTTTGTGCCAGAGCATGCAGCTCTCCTGGGTGGAAGTTAACGAGCAATGAAATCTCCCCCTGGGTTAAACACGAGCAAGAGTGATGGTATTAGAGACAGAGCTCACCCTTCAGGCCACACAGGCTGCATTTTGGGAACTCTGCCCAAGCTATGCTCAAGAAATAAATTCTGAGAAGTTTCCCAAGTGGTAGGAAGCTATTGGGTCCTTTCAAACATGTTGTATTTCAAATTGTTGTCTGAGACATTCCCAGTGACAATGTGGGCTCATTTTTCACGTGTTCCTAATGATTTCAAGTGCTCTATTTGACCTTGATTTTCATGGGAAGGAAGCTCAGTGCTTGTTTGGATGTCTTCTTATAAGTATTTCCTCTTCTACAGTTTTACTGGCAGCTCAACAAATAGTTTCCCTAGTGTCAAATAAGTTCCAGCTATGCAACAATTTTTCCACATGCTTTCAGATGCTATAAAACAGCTTTATCTTCATTCTGTGTCTTGGGGTTGAGCTATTTTTTAGTATCTTTCCTCCTATTAATAAAGAGCAATGGAGTGATAAATGTGTATTTTGTGCAATACACACCAGCATATATGTATATTGCTGCTTCCAATGGTGCAGCCACCTCCTGCTGTATGCAGGCTCTATACAGCCTCTTCCTGTAAACAGGAAAAACCTATAGAAAACATAAGCCCAGGGAGCCTTTCATCAGTGCCATCGGCCAGGGGATGGGGCAGACTGACTGCAAGTAGCACCCAGAGCCGAATCTGAAGAGAAATCTCATTACTTTCTTTGGTGACAATGATGTTTCCTAATGTTCACAGAAGTGCATCATGTTTTTCCCAGTCAGGTGTGCCTAGAATCAATAGTACTATAGATAATATTGACATCAGCTGATTATATTAATGGTCACATTTTACATGAGTAAACTTGGCCAGTTTCTAGCTTATCCTGATGTCCCTAAATGCTTGCCCTGTCCACCTTTTCATACCTGTCTGCACAAGCCTGTCCATACAAGGCAAGGGTGTCTGATAAAGACTGTTTTTTTCCTACCTCAGAGACACCTTTCATTGCTTTTGGATGCAAAAGCCCACAGGAATACATTAAGATGAACATTTTCTGAGCTGATTAGTAATTCAGAATGAGTCATTTGTAGGTTATATACCCACAATACCTTTCAGAGATCAAAGAGATCTCATTTACAGACACTGAGAATTTGGAAGCTGAAGACCATGGAAATTCAAAGTCCGTGAGATAAACTTTTCCCCCCTTAAAAATTTACTAATTGAAAAACATAATTCGAATGAACAATGTTTTCATATTACAGCTTGTGAGCGTGTTTGCCCAGGTATGCTTCTTTTGCTCCTCCAAAATATAGTCACTGATAAAGATGGATGGCTTTAGGCAAGGAACATCAGTCATTTTCAGAAATCTGATGAGGCAACCCTGTGCTCAAATGGGTTTGCATGGGCCCGACGAATGCTGAACTTAGAGAAGAATATCCTTGTCTCCATGTGTGTTTTGTAGCATCAGTAATACGTACCTTGGGAGCATTTAATCCATAGTATCAACACTATTTATGGCATCTGGAGTTTTACATGGCTAAAGTAATTACTGTGATAAATGCCAGCAATATTTTAAAATTAACATTGAAGCTTCCTTCGATTTAGAAGCAGAAGACACTTAATTGGCAAAGATGGGATTGCAGTAAATTTCTTTGCTATTTAGGGTCTGATTATGCATAGCTGATGCACAGAAGGATCTGTACTTTCATCCTGAAGTCAGTTGGTTTTCTTGGCTTCTGGAGTGCTGGAGTGGCCACAAAATCAGGTCTGGTGGCTGTTTTCCCCCTTTCAGCTTCATCTTTTCCTCCTGGTGTAGGAGTCAACAAGTCTTCTGTGCCTCAGAGCATAACCTACAGCTCAGCTGACAGATGAACAGATAAGTCCAGCTCCATCTATTCCTCCAGCACTGTGGTGACATCACACAACCAATAGCCAGAGAAAGGCCAAAGAAGGGTCCCCAGCTTCTTTCAAATCACTTCCAAAGCACATGACCATAGACTTAACTCTTGTCAAAAAGGGTTTTTACCACCTGGAGGTCACCAAAGGATTGGGACAAGTCATGGGGAGCTTGGAAACTATCACTACCATCAATAAAAAAGCATAACTGAACGACGATCCCCAAAGGAGCAGGTTCAGCCTCTGCCATGGACTGTCTGGTGTTGCAAAAGATCATTTGCAGCCCAGGAGAGTTTCGCCTGAGACAGGATTACAAAATCACGGTCTAATTTTTGTGTGGCACCCCAAGAGATGAAAACACTTCCTCTCAACTGCTGTGCTATCAGAAATCTATCTGGTAAGTGCAACATTCTCCAAGACCTTTGGATCACATCGTTGAGCCAGTTTAATGGTCACTGCATTGGTCACTGACCTTTCTGGTCAGTTGTTGTCCCTTCAGCCTCCCTGCTTTCTTTTTCCCCTGCTCCCATCTGTGTGTTTCTGCTTCTTCTCTCTTTGTGACTGGGGTGGTTTTCCTGGTCCTTGAACTGACTGAACTCACTAACCTGGCAGAAAACTCACTCAGAAAAAAAGTTGTATTGGTTTATGAAGGGTCAGACTGGCAGACCAGGGCTGCTGCTGGAATTCAGGTGAGGCTGAGGAGGAACAAAAGAGAGAGGAAGAAGGGTAGAGGTCTGTTTTTAGTGAAGATCAGTCGTTGGATCAGCTTGACTGTGTTGTGTGACAATTCTCTCCATTGGTGAAGGGAAATTTTTACGTTTCAGAGAACAGCCAAGGGATGTAAAGTCTCCTCCACCTTCATCCGTTCAAGTCTACTGCAAAGTCAAATAAGCTATAAGATAATTTTTGGCACTAATAAGATAATTTTTAACACTATTCTGTTTTACTAGTTATCTCTGCAGAAGATATAAATATTCATGCTGGAAAGGCAGGACAGGGAACTTTCCACCCTTCTTAGTTCATCTCTTTCCACAAACAGCTACAGTTTTTTAAACTCAGAAAAAACCAATGGTTTCTTTTGCTTGCCAACCACCTGATCCTGCCTGTACTACCCCATCCTTCAGGATCACAGCCTGTAAGCACCAACTATTCCTTGCAATCATTGGATTGTTACTAACATATAAACTGCATTATAAAAGTGAATAATAAATTATATACAGTGAGAATTTTCCCTTCCCCCTCTTTACCACCAGTGAGTAAAAGGAGCCCATCTTTCATAGGCATGCCAAAGAGCTATAGTTCATGCCTGGGAGAATATTACAGGACAGTTTTTATAGCAACTCAGGCAAGGGATCCCCACTATGCAAATAAAATACAGTGCATCCGTGCAACTCTTCATGACAGCCTCACTCAGTATTTCATAGCAGGATGGACGGTGGGTGGCTGTGAGGAGCCCTTCAGCTCCTGCAGAGCCATCAACAGGCTACAGGTCTCCTGTGTCCTCCTACGTGGGTTCCTTCAGCACAAACAACAGGAGAAGGAGGGGGCACCTGTCAAGTCCATCCCTTGACCTCTCTGTAGTACGATGCCTGAGCTTAACCAAGGTTTTTAGATATCGTGTTGTTTAAGTTATGGACTATGTTTTTGACTCCTTCAGTCTATTCTGCCTCTGAGTCCTGCTCACAGCCCCTGATATTGTTAATAAAGAACTGTCTGTGCTGTTTTAAAATGAGCAAAGGTTTCAGGCGCTGAATGGAGTCAGCAGATACCTGATATAATCATATATTCAGCTACAAGGTCTTAATTTAACCTGAACACAAACTGCAGGGCCTTTCCCTTTTTTCCTCAGGAATTACTCCTGGTTTGCATTCCAGAACACTTGTCACCCTGGTGAATATTAATTAAAAGTTGTAATTAATTAAAATGTCAATTAATTCCTTTATTTTATTCTTCAGGGTAATCTTGTATTCTGTGCGAGAGAGACAAGCAAGTGAGCTTAACAGAATGAAATAAAACAAATCTCAGTGTAAATACTGCATTGGGGATCCTGAAAGAGGTGTTTGTCTGTCCAGCATTTGGTCAAGGGAGAGAGAGAGGGTTAGGGAGCGCATCCATGAAGGCAGACACACCAGCACGTTGCGACAGTTTGGGGACCACCTACAGCCCATTTATGAATTCCAGCTGTGATTTTATGAGCGCTCTGTGCATTCACGAGTTCCTATCGTCATTTGTTGTAGGCTCACAACTTATGCTAAAGAGGGATGGGATTGCAACTCAACGACCATATCCAAAATAGGTTGTTAGGGCTATAAACAGTGAGTGGCCGTGATTTAACAGAACAACATCTGGCTAAGGCCTCAGCAACACTGTTTTTCTAAACCTCCTCAGCAAAACCCAAATTTTAAATCTAAATTCTACCAGGGTAGAAGCCAAGCAGGAAATCACCAGTTTAGTCCCAATGATCACAAGGAAGGAAGGGGATGGAAGCTGAAACTATATGATTTTTTCGCTGGAGCTGAGAGGTTTTTGAATCAATGCAAATGTGAATGTGGGATAAAACTGCAAGAGTCAGCAGAAGTGCAGTAGTTACCATGACAAGTACATACAAAGGAGTTCATTTTGGGATAGAAACAGCCTTGTTTTGTGGTACGGACTTACCTCAGGTGTTGCCAAAACAAAAAAGACACGTTGGTATATTTTCACATGGAAATTGAAAAGAAGTGAACTTTCTATCCACAGTGTCACCAAAAGAATCATTAGTTTTTCATATATAATATGGGAATTCTTATCAATCCCTTCCACAGACACTGCAGCTAATCTCTAACTTGTTTTGGGAGGAGAAAACTAATCACAGCATTAGCCGTGGGAGTTTAATAATGTAAGGATGAAAATTCCCATACATGTGAAGTCAACAAATTGGCATGTTGTTTACCTGGAATTGTTGATCTCCTACTCTCTTATTGTTTCATTTCCTTGCAGAGTTTCTCAGAAACCATAGTTATTGTATCTTGCTTCCTCCTCTTCCTCTCTAGGGGCAGTTCTTTCCAGATCAAGGCAAACACAGCATCCTCACCAGACATTATGAAATATGCTTTGTAGACCTTTCCTGCCATCTCACTCAGATGATTCTATTGAGAGACCTGTGTTGCTTTTAAAAGTGTGCATTTACCTTTAATAATAAGGCAGTACAAAATGTTGTGCAATATAAATATAGCCTTTTCTTCTCTGTTGTGTGTATTTCTTCAATATTTTTCTAAACCCAGTTACATCATCACCACAGGCAGGATTTATCTGACCAAAAGGAGAATCAGCAACGTGATTTCTGTATCTAAGTCACCTTGACTCCATCTACAGGCACAGAAGCACTTCCGAAGCTTCATTCATCTCATTCTAAAATAGATGAGATGAACCATGGCCCTTAATACCTTCTTTCCATTCAGGCCTTGCCTGACCAGTTCAGAGGGAGACATAGGCACTGGAAGCCAGGTAACGGGCAGGTTCTTCTATGCATAATGGACAGAGAAAATCCAGGAAACTGTTCTCATTTTTTGCTTCTAGTTTTCCATCTGCAGTCTCAGTTCTGTAACAGTCCCATAATACAGGAATATTAACATGGGTAAAATTACATAATTATTTTTATTTCTGCTAACCTGGGATTTTATTTAAAAATTACAAGGAAAAAAGAGTAATCTAGGGTTTCTAAAGAGCTTTGCCAGACTATGTGAACTCCATGATGTTTTGAAATTCAGACTGTCCAATGATGTGATTACAGGTAAGCATGCAGAAATCATGTGTTGGATTTATCCATGTACAAATTCACTCAAGACTCACACTCGTCTAACAAAGAAACAAGGGGACATCGTGCCATAGTCCCAAAGATCACCAGCAGGAGTTCAGCCAGACACTTTCTCTTGGCAAGACTGGCTCTGCATGTTTCTGGATCACAAAGAGGGAAGATCCTGTTCGAGATGGGGACTTCAAAATTTTTAAGTTTCAAAGACTGAGTTGGGAGATCTGCTAAAACCAGCACTGCTGCTGAAAGGGAGGAAACTGGGCTGGACTGAAACTGGACTACATTAGGTGGATTGGCTGGTGGGTCCTTCCACGTATATTCAAAGGCATAATGTACATCTCACATAAAAAAAAAAGAGACTGCATTTGCACATCATGCCACAATTTACACCAATCTGCTTGCAAGCTGAATCAGGCCCTTCATGCAGCTGGAGATTACCAGAGTGCAGCTCAGGCAGTGTGTTGCTTTTGCTGTCACCTCCAAACAGTCCCTGTCCCCACAGGCTTCTTCCCTGCTCTTTTGGGACAACCCACCCTGACAATGCACACGGAGTGGTGGGAAAGCAAAGCACAAAGCGGTTGTCTTGGCAGGACTCTTTAAATAAGGTCAATTGACTGGAAAAGTTAGAACCTGCCTTGGTGTCCTTACTCTGGAAGGATCCAGACGACTTTGCTGTACGTTTTTGTAACGGTGTTTGTCCAAGCTTCCTCCTGTGATAGCAAAAAAACCCAGACTGTCTAATTGGGGAGGGCAGAGCAGCAGATTAGCACACAGTACACTGAGTAACATCCCAACATCTGCTGCCACAGATTTGCTGACAGCTGTTTCTGCGGAGTAGCTGGAAAATCTGATAATCCTAAACATGAAATTTCTTGTTAACTGTGCAAAGGCAAGTGCCAGTCTCTAATATGACCCTAAAGGACAATCTGCAGCTTTGAGTAAATGCTGCCAGCTACACCTGGACATCTCCTTCAGCACCTCCTCTGAGAACACACAGCTGGACACAGCTGCACCGGGGGTGCCTCCCACAAGGTGACATACAGGGAGACACTTTCGGTCCCCAAAACTGAGTGTTTTTTATACTCCGTGGTTTAATTCTATTTGCATGTAATTCTATTTTCATACTCCATGGTTTAATTCCATTTGCAGCTTTAGAGAGGGCCCAGGTGGAACACCTCTTCCATAGTGAACCTTGAAGGACTCATGACCAGTGTGGAGACTCCGTAAAAACTCTCAAGAATGTGAAGTAAAAAACCTTTCCCTTCACCAGGTCCCAGTTAGCCTGGATGGAAACTGAGCCACTGGTCTCCTGTGTTCTCTGCTTTGTGGACCAGTGGCCACTTGGCCCATAAGGACTGTGGCGTTTAGCACAAACATGCAGCTGGGTTTATTTTGCACTGGAGGCCCACTGCTGTGGGCACTCAGGGGAACCACATGTGCAGGGGTCAGAAATCAGGTGTGAAGAAGACTGAACTGTGCTGGAACAAGTCCAGTGGAAGGCCAGGAAGATGGTCAGAGAGTTGGAGCCCCTCTGCTATGAAGACAGGCTGAGAGTTGGGGTTGTTCAGCCTGGAGAAGAGAAAGCTCTGGGGAGACCTTAGAGCCCCTTCCAGTAGCTGAAGGGGGATCCAGGAGAGATGGGTGAGGGACTCTTGATCAGGGAGTGGAGTGATAGGATCAGGGGGAAGGGTTTTAAACTGAAATAGGAGTGATTTAGATTAGATACTAGAAAGAAATTCTTTACTGTGGGGGTGGTGAGGCACTGGAACAGGCTGCCCAGAGAAGTTGTGGATGCCCCATCCCTGGAGGGGTTCAAGGCCAGGCTGGATGGGGCTTTGAGCAACCTGGTCTAGTGGGAGGTGTCCCTGCCCAGGGCAGGGGGGTTGGAACTGGATGATCTTTAAGGTCCCTTCCAACCCAAGCCTTTCTATGATTCTATGTTTAGCAGAGATAAGCTGCTGGAGTTTACCAGGGCAGTGGTGTTGCCAAACACTTGCTTTTTAATGAGCCCAGCCCTACACTGAGTCCTGGTATAACATTTAGAGGCAATAACTTATTTCAACTTCAACGGTTAAGAATGAGAGCAGGCCAGAATTGTGACGCTTTTCCCTTAATTGCCTTTTAAAACCTGCTCTCTCTGTAAATGACACACAAACACGGATAATAGGAAGAGTCAATCCTAATAACAATTGTGCATTTTTGCAAATCGCAGTTATCTGCATGGCAGCCCACAATCAGTGGTCACGCCAGGAACGTGTGAAATCCTGAGTACATGCATTACTTAAAAGGCCCATTAAGCACAATTCTCATTCTTGGTTTCACAGGTTAGTGAGTAGCTGCTGTGCCCAAATGTTATCTCATGGCCAGATAACACTGAGGGAGAAGCAGAGGTTCCTTCTGTGGTGGGTGAACCGGGGCCTGTCTTGCAAAGGGGATCACGTGTAACTCTTTTAAAACACAAAAATCCTAAAGAAAAATATTTAATCTCTGTGAAAGACAGAATTAAAAATTACCAAGCACTGCTGTAGCAGGTCTGGCAGATGAGTAGAAAATGGGAATAATTCTACTCTTGGTGTTTTGCCAGGTAAGGGCACAGTTCTGTGGCGCTGCCTCTTTCCACAGTGCTTTAGATTTTCATAGAATCATAGAATCATTCAGGTTGGAAAAGACCCTTGGGATCATTGAGTCCAACCATCAGCCCTACTCTACAAAGTTCTCCCCTACACCATATCCCCCAACACCACATCTAAATGACTCTTAAACACATTCAGGGATGGTGACTCAGCCACCTCCCTGAGCAGCCTATGCCAGTGTGAATCCTATTTTGGATTCACCCCTGGTGAGTCATGGAGATATTTCTCTGGATGCAACTTCAGCAAACAGGCTGATGCTTCAGTCACTTCTAAGTTTGCTTTTCAAGACACAACTTGCATGTTATAGATCAAATTTATGCCTCTTCATGACACAGCTCTTGGATGGAGACTGCCAGTGCCCTGGCAGCTGGTGGCTTTGTTCCCTCAAACATCTTGACTCCTGCCAACAAGGTATATTTGGACCTGCTTGACTGCACTGTCAATGAAAAGTGCTCTCATGACATTTAATATACATACAATTGATGCAAAAGAGACACCAAATCTTATATTTGGTTGCTCCAATGAAAAAAAGAAAAAAAGGTGCCAATTTCAGAAGCCCAAATGCTGATTTTAGAAGTCAAATGCATGTGGCTGATGTCTCAAAGCCTGCATTTCGAACCCAAAGAAATGCAATTGAATTAAAAGGTTACCTGTTTCAGGCGCGTGGTTGTCTGTGTTATCTTTGCATCCCAAGGCTTGTTCCTCACTCCCTTCTTTCTCCACCAGCTTTTGGGGGGGTGGGATGTGAAACAAAGCAACTCACATCAGAGCTTTCTTCAAAAAGCAGGGAACCGACAAATAGAAGGGAATTGTACTTCAGTATTTACATACAGAAATTATCACCATCCCCAAACACACATGAATATATCCCATCCATGTTTGTGCTCCAGCAATGGCAGCACCGACCAACTCAAAGACTCCATGCGGATGTTTCTAGAGAAGGTCATTTTTGCAAGGTGGACGATATGATTCTCTGCACAGACCTTCTCTGATGCCCTTTCAGTGACAGTGGCAACATGTGACCTGGGGAAACAGTGCCATACGGTATACTCATGCAGCAAATGAGTTTGCACTTAGTCTCTGCTCTTTCCTGGGTCTAGCTCACTGTAAACTGGGCAAATATTCCACAGCAGAGTGGAACTGGGGTGTCTGTTTCAGTGATAAATCTGTTGGAAGTGTTATGCAAACATAGGGGATATATACCCCATACAATGAAGATCTGATCTTGAAAGTGGAGCAGTCCAGCAGAAGTCATCATCGTGTACCTCAGATAGTAATTAGTCCCTACACACAGGTTAATGTTGACCTTTCAGCCTGGACAGAGACTTTTTTCTTTTTTTTTAATTTCAGCAAAACACATTTTATTTCATTATTTTATTACAGTAATTATTTTTGTTATTTCACATTTTTAGTGCTTTGTAATTAAGCCAGGAGCTGTGACAGAGCGTGAGTTACAGTGCAGCGAGTCACGCCTGTGTGCTGTTAACCGGGAGCCTGAAGGCCGTGGGCCACCGAACGCGCCAGGTACGGATTTACTGGGCTGCAAACGATACCCTCGTGTGCCTCACTGAGAAGATAAACCAGCTCACAAAGCAGAGGATTTCAGGACTAAGGATAAAAACCGTTGCTGATCCCTGGGCTGAACTCGGGAACAGTGCAGGAACGAAGTCAGAATATATTCAAGGGATGCTACCGCTTCCCTGCTACCCCAGAAACCCTGCCGCAGACTCCCCTTTCCTCCTTAATTTCAGTGGCATACACAAGATAATCTGTTGGTGTAAAGCAATGAAGTTTCAAGACACCAGGTCTTATTTATTGAGTGCTGTGGCTTTCCATCAGCAGAAACCAAGAGAGGCTCTGGGCCACTTGGGAGGAATACGGTGACAATCTTTCCAGCTGTGAAGTTATCCTGATTTCCTAATCACAATCTCACAGACCTGGGAGAAGCCAAAGGAAATAAACTTCCAAGGCACATGGACACTTAAATCCTATTTTAAGCATGATTAAGGTTTAAGTGCTTGAGCCTCGCTGGCCTCATTCACTTTCACAGGCAGTTTGGGTTGAGGATCCTGAAAGTGACCACCACTTTATGTGTTCCCTTTTTCTTTATGCAACTGGAGGTGTGTCTAGCCATAATAATAAAAGGTATACCTTATCCTATTGATTCAGGAAGATAGCTCTTGGTGTCAAAATCAAATCAGTGCTCAGTACTTCTGCTTAATGACTTTGCAAAGGTCAGGAAGGAATGCAAACTGACCCCCTGTGTGCTTTAACCCATTGCTTACATGAAATAAAATGAGCCAATTATACCTCTTTCAGGGGTGCTGCTGTTAGTACGTTTGTCCCAGTTAATCACACACACACACTCAGGGAGACCCTGGCTTCCCATGGCCTCAGCAAATCCTTTCCACTAACCGCCCCTGGGTGCCCATACCATGGCTTGAAAATGAGGTTTAGCCTCCAGGCTGATCTAAATAAAAAGAGAAATAACATTAATAAAGGGGATGGGGTGGGAGGATTGGCATCTTTGGAGTTTTAGCCACCTGTGCAACTACCAAGCCAAATTTCACAACAAACCCAAGCCCTGTCCCTTCGCTGTGTCTCAGCAGGAGGCTGTCAACACTCCTCCTTACCACAGAGCTGGTTTTGTGGCTCTGGGAAACAAACCCGTCCTTTATGTTCTTATGAAGTATTCCTGTTTTATATATGATGCATTCAGACCAATCAATCTTCTATCTTGGTGGCCTGTTTAGAGACTTAGGGAGCTGGCATTGATTAAATGCCTATAATAGAGAGCATTAATTTACCCGTCAGTGGAAAAATCACCATTGTAAATTGTCCCAGTCGGTTTGTATATCACCAAATGATACGCAGCACGTTCTGGATCTATGTACTGAACTGCACTCATACATAAAGCACATTCAATTAGCAGCATCAGCATTGCTTCAGACGGCCATAGGCAAGAGGTCTGGGTTTGATTCTGCTGCCCTCTTTAGGATTTGTGCCTGGGACTCCCCATTCTAATAAGAAATTAAGTGCAAGATCATTCAGGGTCTGAAGTCCCACAGGGAGCTCACAGCATGCCGTGGGACTGGGAAATAATTGGCATATTCCTTCCTTTTGCTCATCATGATACACTGTTTGTAATCTAGCTAAGATGATTCTTTTTGCCATAAAGGGAAGAAAAAATATTCTGTGTTTGTGGAGGTACTAGAGGCTACTTCATCTGTTGAGTTCATGGTCCCATAGAATCATAGAACGGTTCACAGCTGAAATATCGCATATTATTCACATATTATGCCCTTGGAGCACAAAGAAGAAGATCACAGTGCCCTAAGGGGAGGCGGGAACTAGTTTCTCTTGAGCAACATTAGATTTGCATTGCCCTAATGAAAGATGTTCAGGCCCAGACCGTAGGTAGATATCCCAAGAGGAGTTAGCCAGCTACTTACTGTGGCTGTAGAAGAGAGCATGAGGGCAAGAGAGGGATGAGCTGAGTGAGGAATAACTGGTTTTGGCAGATAAAAAAGCAAAGAAATGCCCTATATATGCAACCAGGGTCACTGAGGACAGAGATGCTCAGGGGCGAGTGCTGGGGGAAAGGCAGGGAGAATGGGAGAAAGGCAGGGGTGAACCACAGCAGCAAGGAGGAGCTGAGGGGCAGAAGAAAAGCTCACATACATCTGCTTGAAAGCCTCTCCCTGAGGCTTTGTCCAGCCATTGCTCCACTTCATGCCAGCTTCGTGCCCCCAGTGGCATTCATGGCACGCTCCAGCTGCTGCCATCTGCCTCCCTCCTCCCCAGCCATGACACTGAGCCACAGCAGCCCCTGGGGCACAAACCTCCATCTCTCAAACCAGTAAACTCCTGGCAAAGAGATCAAATCCACCCTGCCTTTCTCTTTCAACAAACATCCTGCAGAAGCAAAGCAAATTCTTCCTGTGAGCAAAATGGGCTCTCCCACCTCGATATTTCCTTTACAAAGGCAATGATTTCAGATTCATCGGTGTTTCTCTCCCCAGCCTGGCAGCACACATATGGTTTCCCTGAGCCTGACAGCTTATCTGTGTTCCCACTTCCCACCATCAGGCACACAGGAGCTGCAAGAGCTCGAGGCTTGGGTATTGGAGAAGTAAAGTTACCACCTGGACCTCCCAAGGACTCCCTTACTCAAACCTCTGGCCCGGAGAGGCAAGATGCATTCTTTCTAACTGTCAGCCTTACAAAATTAATCAAAGAGATGAAAATCCCCTCCACCATTCATCACCACTGATAAACGTCCTGCCAGCAGGACTGAGCTCCCAGTTTTGCTGCTGATGCAGAAGGTGGGAGGTGACCCTGCTCACTCTTGCAGAGCCGCCGTGGCTCTGCCACACAGGTACTACAAAAAAAGCTTGTACGCATCAGAGATCGGCACAGGCAGGGCTTCAAGGCTGGTAGGATTGCCCGAATTATGCAGAAGGTAGCATCCTTTCAGAGATTAAGGTCAAGGTTTTGAAAAACAGCTCGTGATTTCAAGCAGGTCTCTTTCTGTGTGACCAACTGAGCTATTGTTAAAGGCTGGTATTTTCACAAAGGACAAAAGAGTAGCTTCTGGAAAGGAGATCTTTTCAAGGGCAGAGTAAACCTTTGGGTACAAACACTACTAAGCTCCACAATGTTGAGAAAGCAGGGGCTGGAAGCTGTTGAGCATCATTAGTTGCTGGGAAGCAAAGAGAATAGTTCAGTTATACTCCAGTGTTGATGTGCCTGTAACAGCTTCCAGGCCAGTCTCATCCCACCAGCTCTGACCTCTCATCTGTCTGTGTCCAGCTGGGGAGAAGCTGAATATCCAAAGCTCAAGGCACACAGTATCAGCTGTCAGGTTTCCACAAACCCAGCCCCAAATGTGAGCAGTCTAACACTAAGTGCCCAGCATCTGCTTCACACTAGCTGCAGCCCTTGCACAAAGGGTTAATTTTATTTGCAGAGCTCCGTGCTATGCACAAGTAAATCCCAATGCGTTTTTACCAGCGTGATTTATAAGCCAGGTTTAGAAAACTCTGGTCTCAGAAGCCTGTTGTCAGAGTTAATGGAGCAAGAATATGAACTGCAGCATCTTAGGGTTACAGTCGCCTCTCGACAGTGTCCTCTGGATGGTTTCAGACCCAGATCTCTGCTGCCTTGTTCCAGGCTGCAGCCACACCTCCAGCTGTGGTGTGGAAATGCCTTTTCTTCAGGACCACAGGGCCGAGATGGGATGGAGATTTCTTCTTAACTTCCCATCAAAAGGCTGAAGCAAGCCTGAGGTCTGCATGACTTTCTGCTTTTCCTATCAGCCTGGAGAAATAGAGCAAACTTGGAGATATGGTTTGATGATGTTTTTTGTCGGTGTTAAGTTGATGGTTGGACTAGATGATCTGAAAGGTCCTTTCCACCCAAGGCAATTCTATGATTCAAACAGAGCTCTTCAGTCTGTAAACTGCACGTTGCTACCCAGACTGGAGGAATGGAGGTGATGGGCACAGGGAGGAAAAGGAGTGTGGTGTTTTGCACAGCCGTGTCTCGTTTGCACCCATGGAGAGCAGCAGGGGCATTGCCAGCCCTCCCAGAGCAGGGATCCCATGCAACAAGATCAAATGCTGTGCTGCTAGATGAAGAGTCTCACGTTGTATTTGTGTACTTGAAAGTGGCTCAAATTACCTCGTAGAAACCCATTTAGACAAGATCGTTTCATCAGCTGACAAATTCCCTGAGCTACTAAAGGATCCTTTGCCTGCTTGATAAAAGGTTCCATAATAAGGAAAAAAAAAAAAAAAAGAAAAATGAAAGAAGAGCTATCAGAAGGAAAAGCAGGGACGAACTGAAAAATCTGTATTATCCCCCCAAATTTGCTCTCTAGCCCCAAGAAGCACAGCCAAGATATAAGCAACAGAACAAAATGAAACAACAGCATCAAAAAAGCCACCTAAACGCCACAAATGAAAAATGTGTAAAAGGCAAAATCCTGGCTAATAATTAACAAGTCCTTGATATGTCATTTTCTGAATTATCTGGGAGCAAAAGGAATGAGAATTGTGCCAAATTGCACACTGTGGTCTGTGTCAGGAAGCAGGGGCAGGGGCTCCAGCATCCTATGCTGGTGGTCTCCCTTCCATGTCAAGATCAAGAAGCTGACCATGTCTTGCGTTTTAAAACCAATTCAGTGCCCAGCCAGCAGCAGTAATAAAATGAGTACATAATGCCACCTTCTGGCTACAGTTGAGGACACAATAAAAACGCTGGCAGAAAGATAGTGCTCTGTCCCTCCTGCACTTGGGTGGATGATATATATCACTTGCTCGTGGAAGTCAAATTTCTTTTGCTGACTTAATCCCAGAGCCAAAATTAATCAGACATCCTAGCTAACAGGATCAGGAAATGCCATAAATTATGCTGCCTGCAACCTAACAACAGCATTAACAGCATGAAGAAGGTGGAGGCTTTTTTTTGATTAATCACTGTTTAAGTTGCCTAAAGGACCTATGAAACCTCCTGCTGGCTGACACAATGAACAACATTTTATATTAACCGATATAAGGAAATGTCTTTAAAAGTGATGGATTATGCAGATGCGAGATGGGGACTGTGTGATGTGGTTCCCTAAGAGCTGCAAGCTACGTGACAGACCCCTCTGCTGCTCCCAGCCCACAACAGCCCTCCCCACCACCTCCAGCCTGCCCCAGAGAGGACACTTGCCACCCCAGTAGCTGAGCACCCTCAGGAAAAGCCAAATAATACAATGGGTTGGCTCCAAGCAGAGCTAAAACACTGACAAATTTTGGCTTTTTTTTTTTTGGGGGGGGGGGAGGTGATGGGGTGGTGGTACACAAACCAGCAAACCCGGTACCCAGGGGAGGGATAGGACATGGATGTTTCATCTAGCAGGTTTTTGTGGCAACCTGTAAAACAGCATCCCTCTTTTATTTTTGTGCAGGGAGATGCCGAGAAGTCACCACAGCTTCCCTTAGCCCCAGCCTGGGGCACAGAGAGCGGGCAGGCTGAAGGGAGGGTCACAACAACCCAGCCCCAAGCACATGAACATCACCTTTGGGAGCTCTGAATACGATATCCCTCATCAAACCTGTTGTTTTCTCTGTTTTACAGGAACATCTCTACAGGAGACAGCCTGGTTCTTGCTGCAGGGCGTTTCTTGAAGTTCCCATTTTCTTCAGTCAGGATTTTTCAGAGTAATTAGCACCAGCCCAGCTCCGCTCCCGCTGAAGTGAGCAGCCTCCCATCCACTGCTCCTGCTGTTTGCTCTCCTGAGAAGCCTCAGCACTTAAAAAATACACTTTTATTTTCACTCTCTTGCTTAAAGAGGTCTACTTCTTGGGGTGATGGTTTTTCAGAGTATCCTCCACTGTGCTGCACTGCACATCATTATTTTAAATCTACTTGGAAGGGGTAACTAGCTCTTCTCAAGTGGGAAAAGATGCATTTTACACTCCTTTTGCTCTAGTACTATCAAATATAACAAAGGCAAAGCAGCTGAGGCTTATGGCCTCAAGTTGTACCAGGGGAGGTTCAGATTGGATATTAGGAAAATTTTTTACACTGAAAGGCTTATTAAGCATTGGAACAGGCTGCCCAGGGAAGCGGTTGAGCCACCATCCCTGGAGGTATTTAAAAGATGGGTTGACACAGTGCTTTGAGACATGGTTTCATGATTGTTTTTTGTCAGAGTTAGGTTGATGGTTGGACTAGATGATCTTGAAGGTCCCTTCCAACCTAGGAAATTCTATGACTTTATGATCCTAGGATAAAGTCCCACAGTCAAGGCAAGCCATTACTGCTGCCAAAACCCCACTGTCACTTGAGATCATGGCTGGACAGATACTTTAGGGATGTGCACCATTTTGGGTATGCACTGATCAATACAGCCAAGCAGTTTTTTCATCGCTCTTCATCAGTGAGTGCTTCTACGCAGGCTGAAAATTTTCACCCACATTGTCTTTTGATGGTAATTCATCCAAAGGGGCAGAGGGAGAGTAGAGATCATCAGCATCTACAGTAGAGATCTACAGCAGAGGTAGAGATCACCAGGGGACTTGAACTCTGACAAATTCCTTCAATGAAGGAAGTACCTCAGACTCCTTCCTAACCTCCCAGGCTCATTCACATCTCCTTATCCCCACCGGACACACAGCAAGGCTAGTAACTTCTTGCTCACTGATTTAATTCCCTTTCCACGTAGTCATGGGCTCCTGAAAGACATATTGCCCTACTTGTCACCTTTCTGGTGTGATGTCCAGACTTCGATTTACACCTTGATGCCAGGCTTCCCACTTGACCCCCACTGCCATGTCCGTGCCAGCGCTGCCTGATGGACAGTCCCTCACCCAGCCCCTGCTTTCCCCCCAGCTCTTCCAGCCACCCTGACTCCTGCACCAAGCTCCCACCTGTCCTACCATCGGGCTGATCTTCAAATGCCTGTGCTGGTTTTCACTTACCAGAGAAAGAAGGATATAATTATCCATCGTTCCTGTGCTGTCTGGGGGCTTGGTGAAGGTGCAGGCTTAGACACGTATAGAGCAACCAGACCTTCCTCCTGCAGCTTAAGGCAATGGCTCAGGGGATGGCCAGAAGAATCAAGACAAACCACCAGCATGAATGACTTCAATCCTGGGAAGAAAATGAAGTGGCAAGAGACTATGTCACTCAAAGCCTGACTGAGAACATCCCTGCAGGAATTTAACCGGCCTGAAATGATGGGCACCTGTTTCAGACCTGACTCGTCTTCACTTTTCCTGAGCACTGCCAAACCCCAGAGGCTGCATCCTCCACAGAAAAGCCTCTGCTTCCCCTCGAGACTTGGAGTGCCCCAAGCCTGCCAAGGAGGCAAAAAAAAAAAAAGTCAATAAATCAGTGACACAACAACTTACCCCTTGCATTAGCATTGCCAGGGAAAAAGAAACGCTTTCCATTTAAGTGGCTGATCTCTCCCTTCTGGAGCCTTGATTTCTAAAACACGTATTTCGCTCTGCACATATTCACCAGCTTCAAGGGAGCCTTTCCAGAGGGCATGGCCGAGGACCGCGTGGAGCTGAGCTGCTCCCACCACAGGAGCTGCTTTTTAGAGCAGTAACACATCGGCCTGAAGGCAGCAAGTTGTGTGCAGCTCCTCTCCTGCAACTTTGGAGACATTTGGGCTCGCCTTGCCCCCAGGGAGGCTGAGGGCGCCCATGTCAGATGCCCTCCTCACAAGCTCTGCCAATTAAATTAGACAGGCCTATGCTTTCGCCTTTACTAATTGATGCAGCAAGCACATAATTAAAGGACTCCCCATGGCTTTGCAATCTTATCTGGCTATTTGACCAGGTGGAGCCCTATCAGGCACCTTCTACCTGCTTTTCCACCTGCCAGTCATTAAACATCAGCCCTCCACCAGGCCACGGGGTGATGAATGCTCTCTCTGCTGCTCTGCATATCAACCGTGCAGGAGGTCAGATACCCCCTCTGCTGCCGTCTCCCAGCTCACCTGATCCAGCAGATGGATCCCTCAGTGTCTTGGTCTGCTCTGACCTGCTTCTCCCTTTCACCATCTGCCGGAGAAATCTCTGGGGTGTCCCACTCACCAGAGATGTGGAGATGCTGTGCCTGCCCACACTTCTGCCCACCTCTTCTCTCCTGGCAGTGAATTAACCCTTCATTTTAGGTATGGGGGTGACCTGCACTGATTTCTCCAGCCAAGCTGTGATCTCTTCCTTGCTGAAGCCAACAAATACCAAGACCACCTGCCCTCAAACCACCTCCGGCATGCTGGCAATGGCTCTCCTATGTTTCTCTGCAGGATGGGAATCCCAGGACTAACTGGACCAGTTGTCTGGGAACACAGCTGGGGTACTGGCATGCACATTCACCCATCATTCTCCTCTCTGGTTGAGAGGAGGGATGAATTTGGATGGAGATGTTTCTTATATCCTGCAAGACCATTCGGTGTCCTGGAAGTTGACAATGAGTTGCAAGGGATGCCGAAGATAGCTACGATGGCAGATTCAGGCTGGGTTAAACATCTCTGACCAGAAGGACACCAGTCTGACTGGAGCAGAGCCTCCCAGGCTGAGCCTGGGGCATTGTGGAGGAGCTCAAGCTGGGCTGGCACCGCTGGAAGCAGCCGGGGGCAAGTCACCATCCCTGCCGTATGGCTATGGAAGACCAAGTTGCATACACAGCTGGGGTTTTTCTGAGGTCTGCCAGAAGGGTCATGATTATCCATCCTGTTGTGACAGCTGCAGGAACCCCCTCTTTTTACAGCCAGCAGACAGAGGCAGCAGCAAGCAAACAGTTGCTATCAACTTCTTGCCACAGCTGTGCCTTGGACCAAGCGTGCAAAGCATGCAATGAACTCACTGACTGCTGTTAAACTGCCCCTGGCTGGCAGGAGGAAGTGTTCCAGGAAGGAAATAATTTTTACAGTGTAACGGCTGTCTTTGATCCGTGCCGTGCAGTTATTTTTGGGAGCTAGGGAACCCAGGAGCTGTGTAAGGAACTGCTGCAGCTACAGCAAACACACATCCTCTGCCCCACACAAGCGTCCCGTCTAGACATGGCTTTAGAGGAGACACCGCCATGTGGCCTCTGAGCTGTGTGTTGCAGGAAGGAGGACCCGTGGAAATCCTTTTTTTTTTTTTTCTTTGCAAATTCCCCTGTAGCTGGAGCTATTCCCAGCAGCAGATTTGAGCCTGGATTCTCTGTACGGAGAGGCAGGGGAAAGGGGGGGGGGCAAGAAGGAGATCGCTTTCCGAGGCGCTCTTATTAAAACATGTGATGACTCTGAAAGGCTAGGTGATGATATATCCCAATAGAGAGAGAGAAAATCTGTAGAGAAGGTATTACTAGGAGTCTCTCAGCCTTTGCACGGGCAGCATTAGGGGCTGGCCGCTGACAGATATGTATTAGCTGAGCTGCAGGCACCCAGCCAAGGCTCTGAAGGATTCAGCCTGAGTCCGGGCTTAATTCCTTCTCGCTGAGAAGTGCTTGTGTTGAGCCTCAGCATAAAGGCATCGAGCAGGAGAACAACCAGGCACTCCAAGACTTAATGCAAGAGCACACGCACGGAGAAAGCGAGCGAGAAGAATTTTGATTAATTGCTGTGTATTAATTTGCCGCCGCAGCAGATGGAATATTTGCTCCGAGCTTTTCAGAGAGACAACGTGAAAATGTTTTACACAGCTGACTGGCTTCGCAGTCAAGCCTGCTTGCTGTTGGTTAACTCTCAGCCCCATGTTAGTGAGTGAATAGAACAAGCAAAAACATCTTTTCACTTCCTAAGGCAGCAAAGCTCACTGATCTAGCGTAAAAAGAAGTGAACTATAACATAAGCTAGTTTAGATAGACTCAGAGAAGATACAATCCCCCTTTAAAAGCACAAATCCTCATTTCGTGGTTGTTTTGTTGTTTTTTTTTTTCCTCAAGGAACAGTCTCATAATTTAAACACAAACAACCTAATCAGAGATAGTCTGGAGAAGGAAATGCAGAAACCCGGAGCTGGGCACGGGCAGGTACTCTGAAAACAAACACTTTCATCTTGTCAGGAGTGGTTTGTTTGCATCTTATCCAGAACTGCGAGGAACCATAACCACAAATACTTCACACGGTACTTTGAATTTAATAGCTCACATGGGCTACTGTCTGAATTACTGCCTTTTATTTTATGACTAAATTAATATTATATACACAGGAGCACATTTAAAATACCCAACAGAGTAAAAGAAATTATTGCTGTGTTGAAAAATATAAATTTTTATGCACAGAAGTTATTAGTAAAGCCACATTCTCCACTCCATTAATGTGCACACATTTAAATTTTCCTTTTTTTTTACTTTTGACCTTTATTTTCAGAGACTACAGCATGTTATCTTAAAGCTTTAATAAAACAGTAATTCACTCATGCTTTTTATGGCCTACTAATTTGTCTGTTGTGCCGTATATTGGGTTTCATAACTTTTATATGCAAATCAATAAAAACTCCTTTGATATTTCATTTAAATCATTGAATAATTAACACATCCCAGCCCCCAAGTCAGCTAAACTGTGAAATGGAGAGCTAACTAGCCCTCACAAAACTTCAAGTAAAAGAGAGTAAAACTTAAGATTTGGAGAGATTAATCTTTTTTAAAAAAAGATTAGAAAAATTGTGCTTATGAAAAGCGAAGAAAATGGAAATAAGTCTCATGCCTGGTAAAAAATAGCCCTGGATGTGTATAGTAGTTGCCAATGGGAAAAAAGGGCAGTGAAAGCAGTCAAAAATATTGGGATAAGCCTCTCTGAATATGTGATCTGAGTTCTAAGGAGTGGAAAATGCAGTACAACGCTCATGGTTCAGGATTTCCCAGCCCCATCCATCGCACCAGGGTTGTGCCTGGGCTTTGCACGGGCTTTGTGGTGCAGCCTGAGCTCACAGCAGGGGCACGCACCCCGGCTCAAGGCAAGATACTGTCTCCTGGCTTTAACCCTCTTCCCTATGTAAGCAAAGCCACGGGGCTGTTCCTGACTCCTCCAGGCACCACGGTGCTCCCAGCTTCCTTTTTAGGCTGGTTTCTGGCAGAAACAAGAAGGCTGCAATCCTACCACCACGTTCAGATCTTCTCCTGGTAGCTGCTAAACCTAGGGGCCAAGTCTACATTTCACACAGTGGTAAGATCTCAAAAAATACACAAGTTCCTGCAAGTGTGATGAAAAAAAAGCAGGTCAAGCAAAAGCAAGAGAGGCAGTGTGTCCTAAATGCAAAGACTGAAGTCTGAGGCCACAGAGAAGCTGGATAGTCCATGAGAGAGAGGGACTCTGGTTTAGGCATGATTTGGTGCTAGGCTTATATCAGGCATCAGGTATGGACCTCTTGGAGCAGATCCAGAGGACAGCCACAAAAATGACCAGAGGGCTGGAGCACCTCTCTTATGAAGACAGTCTGAGAGAGTTGGGGTTGTTCATCCTGGAGAAGAGAAGGCTCCAGGGAGACCTTAAAGCCCCTTCCGGTACCTGAAGGGGGCCTACAAGAAAGCTGGGGAAGGACTGTTTGCAAGGTCATGTGTCAACAGGACAAGGAGCACTGGTTGTAAACCAGAGCAGGGTAGGTTTAGATTAGATATTAGAAAGAAATTCTTTACAATGAGGTACTGGAACAGGTTTCCCAGAGAGGTCATAGATACCCCATCCCTGGAAAAATTCAAGATCAGGCTGGATGGGGCTCTGAGAAACCTGATCTACTTAAAGAGGTTGCTGCTGATTGCAGGAGTGATTGGACTGGATGACCTTTAAAGGTCCCTTCCAACCCAAATTATTCTATGATTCTATGATCAAGCACATCAGCTCTCGGCCTTGTTCCACAGATCCGTAATTAAAAAAATAATATCTCCTGGTTAGTAGCATCCCACTAGTTCTGAAGATAACCCAACGACTGTGAAGACTGTGCAAAGAAACCCTGGAGGCATGGTGGGGTTTGCAGGTAGCCTGAATTCCAAACTTCAGGAAGGGCCTCACCCTTGCTCAGATGTTGTGCTACACAGCAACCAGCTCAGCAGCTATGGGACAACATTGAGATGTATGGTGTATATTTTATTAAAGAGAGAGAGGATTTGATGGACACTAAGCCTCAGCCACTTGGGAGTCTTCATTCTGAGTGAGGGACAGAACCTCTTTTGCACTGATCAAAGTAGTTAAAAGACATTCCCACCCTCTGCTCTCTGGATCACCTGCATCAGCCAGAGGCAACTGCTCCTTGTGTATCCAGGGAAAGAGACAGCAGATGTTGGCTGTGCCGTGGCTTATTGCTCTGAGTCTTGTTGGGAGTCACACAGTAAAGAGAGAGCCTTAATCTCACCTCCTGGAGGACAGAGAGCTTGGTTCTGCAAACACCAGAGTCCATTCACTTTATTGCATATTTAAAGGTCCTTACTCTTCAGACTGGTGTTTGGCTGCGCCAGCCCAAAACTGCCCGGGGAGTCCAAAAACCAGCTCCAGGTCACTGCACAGACATTAAAACACAGAGCTCTTTTGGACTTTGCACACCAGCATTGGCATTGTCTCCTGATTTTTGCCCGCTGTAGATGCAGAGGGAAGAATTAATCAAAAAGAAATTAAGGGCAAACTTTGCCTTTGCTTAAACAATGAGTATTTGTTTAGTTAAGATCTGTAACATCATATTAAAAAGAGAGCACCGTACTGAAATAAAGATTTGGATCAATGAAGGGTGCATGGAATTATCAGAGCATTTTCTATTTGTTTATGTCAATCACTGACAGAGAAAACCATTTTCCAAAAGAGCGGTGGCTTACTCAGGGAATACTGATTTCATCCTCTGTCCACCCAGAGTTTTGCCCTTGGTTTCAGGAGGAGAAGAGACAGAGCGAGCCCCGTGACACCCTGACATTTCATCACCTTATAGTGAGGCCAAGGACAAGGAAAAAAATCTCAACAGGGTAATCCACACATTACTGAGTGCTTATATTGCCTGTAGAGAGTTGGGACACGGGGCTAATCGTTAAGCATTCAAGGTTGAAGGTCCACTGTTAAAGCTGCCAAGTTTTACATGAGCATTAGAGGAGTGCCTGACTACTTTCATCACTATCTTAGAATAATTTTACGTTAATTCCTTAAATGTCAATTATTCAGATGTTTCTATGCTGCACTTCTAACTTCCAAGTTATTTCTATTAAATTGTTGCATACGCCATTTAACAAGGTTCTGTGCTAACGGTCACATTTTTTTTAATATTGATTTTCTTTTATATCTTTGCAGTACAGAATTAGCCAGGGTTTCCACTCAGAGTCCTATTACTGGTTTGTCTTTATTACTTCTGGTACATTTTCAATGTTTTACATTTAAATTTGTGCACTTCTTTTTATTGTGCTTGTAACCATCTTAATTTATTTTCTGTCTCTCTTTCTTCTTTCTAGTTAAAATGGACACACTCAAAGTCCATCCACTGTTATTGAACCAAAGAGCACACATCATCCAGGGGAGTTCATTGGGGAGATATCTGAGGCTATTGCCTAGAAGTCTAAGCCATGCACTTGCCTTTTCAGACTTTACAGATTACTAATCTCTGAATTTTGGGTGAAGCCTGGCTGGTTTTAATCAACTCACGTCTTTGTATGCTCCATCAATTTCAAAATGGGTAAGAAAATTGCTTATTAAGTTCTTTAACAAGTAGTGTCCCTGTAATTAAACAAGGCCCGAGATAAGAGTGTTGCAATAAATGTTTTATCTGCTCCCCATCCTTATTAAAGCCCTGAGCCTTCAAAAGCTTACACAGGTGCATCCTGGTGAGCACTGGGACTCATCTCACTGACTTCCAACACCATAGTTACCATGGGGTCAGGGAATCATAGTGGTACCGCATCGGGATGCAGACCCTGACTCCCCACAAGGATGAAATGGCCTGATGTGCTTTCCTCTGGGTTTGTCTCACCAGCTTAAGTCTGTAATTGCTAGCTTAAAAGAAGAAAGCTCCAAAGCACAAATCCAAATTCACACACAACTGGACCTCCCTGATTCCCCCCAGCACAGGGATGCACCACAGGCAGTGTCACCAACGGTTTGCACGAGATTACACAGAGTGCCAGAGCTCTCCTTTTGGCTTGAATCCTTTTTATTCCCCCTTTAAAAACTCATAGATACCCATAAACCACATTCTACCAAAATGTGCGTTCAGTTCTTAGAGCATCTTTGGTCTATTTACCCCTTAGGTGTTTGCTCCACTGCTTGGCAATTTCACCTCATGGTACTCCACCTGAGCTCAAGCACTGCTGAAATCACAGCTCACCAAAATTACCCCTTTTCCAGCTGTACCACCAGCCCTGTCCTTCAGTGGCAGACCCCTGAGGTTGAGGACAACTTTGCTTGCTTCCCTCTCTTGAGCCTGAGGAAGCCACAGCCTGGGGGGCCCCGAATCACAGAATCATGGAGTTGTTGGAGTTGGAAGGGACCTTCTAGAGATCATCTAGTCCAACTCCCTTGCCAAAGCAGGATTGCCTATAGCACATTACCGAGGACTGCATCCAGGTGGGTCTTGAAGATCTCCAGAGAAGGGGACTCCACACCTTCCCTGGGCAGCCTGTTCCAGGACTCTGTCACCCTCACCGTAAAGAAGTTCTTCCTCATATTTGAGTGGAACTTCCTATGAATCACAGCAAGGCTCCAGCAGGAGCCGCCTGGGAACCAGGAGAGCAGCAGCCAGCCTGGATCACAAGGGGACAACACCTGGTTTAACCCACGACGTTGGGAAAACCTTGCAAGAGCCCCAAAAACAGTGAGAATGGCAGCGAATGGAGCAGGCGGTGAAGCGGAGCTGAGCCATGGCTCCATGGGGACCCACCAGCTTTTCACCCTCACTCTCTTTGTAGAGGGGGAAAGCTCATCTCTGGAAACCTCCTTCCCAGGTGGGTTTAGCCACACACACCAAAACATGATAAACAGGGATATTATGGCCTTGCGGACCTAAGGTTTTAATATGAAAAGGCTCACGGTATCATGCAAAAATGACAATTTCAATGGAGCCTTCAGGCATGTAAATGCTAAACTACCACCACAGGTTGGAGAATCTGCTGGTCTAAATGAGTCCAGCTACTGCAGCCAGCAGGGCTGTGCTGACAAGCCGAGAATCCATCCTCCTCCTCCTCCTCTTTGTATTGGAAACCAGTCAAAAATGTAGCAGGGATGCACAAATGGAAGTACAGCGATGTCCTGGTTTTGCCAAGGGCTCTTTTTAAATTTGTTATCACCTCCTCCTGGGAGTAAAATAAAAAAAAAAAAGAAAGAAATTAATTCATCCTCTCTTTTTGAGCAATTGCAAACAAAGCAAATAGCAAGATTAACCCAGGTTGTCTCCTGCTCTAAAATTGTATTCTTGTCACTGCTTGACCAAAGTCCCAAACAAACCCAATTCTCCAAACAAATAACAATGGCTTTAATACATACGTTTAGAAAATGCAAGGGTTTTGTTAGCTATTAAAGTTTAATTAGTAATTAATATTTATGCAGCCATTGGCTGGAATTCTGCAAGTTACATAAATAAATATTAACTTCTGGATGATTTTAAAAAAAAAACACCTTGCATCTGAAATTTATTTGTGTGACTCTATTATTTATTCATTAATTCATGTATAATTCCAACTCCTCTTCATTCCAGATGGAGTGGGAGGGAAGGGGGGGAACTCCCTTGGGACTGATGTGCATGGTTTTAATTCTCAATTTAGTCTCCATCACTACAAATTAAACGTTTAAAAATTCTAAACAGAGCGTTTAGCGAGGCTGACGTGTTCAAATCCACCAGTCTGTGAGAACTGGTGTTTCTTTAGGTCTGTAATGGTACGAGCTGGGGAGTGACACGTGGTGCTTGAGCAGAAAGGCCACCTTTTATAGTGTGCTTTTGGCCAGTGAAGGATTCCCTGCATCTGAACTCCCACTGATGTCAGCAAGTGGTTCACCTCCTCCGACGTATGGGTTAGAGGAAAAATCACAGAATCACAGAATGCTATGGGGTTGGAAGGGATCTATGGAGATCATCTAGTCCAACCCCCCTGCCAAAGCAGGTCCAACCAGAGCAGGTTGCACAGGAACGTGTCCAGGTGGGTTTTGAGTATCTCCAGAGAAGGAGACTCCACCACCTCCCTGGGCAGCCTGTTCCAGTGCTCTACCACCCTCAAAGTTAAGAAGTTCCTCCTCATGTTTATGTGGAACTTCTTATATTCTGCACCAACTCTCTGTATTAGGAGCAATGAAATGTCAAAGGCAGGCCTTTAAGGGGGTTATTTGGCTATTAATTTTTAGCGTGCCACCAAAAATTGTCACCTGACTGGGAAATTCAGGCTGGTGAGAGCACAGCATCGCCTTGGCCATGGTTGCACACACCATTCCCAGTGTCACACGTGTCTGCAGCCCAGCCCGGGTCACCACGCACAGGGAAGGACTACTGGTGGTTGAGGGGCCCTGGGAACTATCTCTCCATCATCCTGCTGTCTCGGGCTGGACACGTTTTGGCAAACAATGCTTGATACGCTTTGCCTGGCTCCCTTTTCTTGTAACTGGGATGGTGGAGGAGAGGTGTGTGCACAGGTCCCACAAACACTGGAGAGTCAGAGAGGAGCTAAAAAGCACCATTATAGACCAGCTCCAGTCTCTCTGGCTCAGTTTTTAAAAGTAGGGGGTTGGGGCTAATTTCTTCCCCCTTGTCTGGGCCGTTACCAAAGCCCAAGTCACCCGTGATTCCTCTTTCCTGGGGTTCCAGTGACACTCTGACGTGTGATACCTCACAAGGGCTCCCAATTCCCACTGGGTAAACATCAGCTGAAAGGGAACAACAAATGGTACAGGGTTAATTGCTCTAGGGACTAATTAAACAGTGAGGGAAACGTCCTTGGGAACAAATAGTGTTGCAAGGGACGTAGAGGTGCCCCAGTGACACTGTTGGGCTCATCTCACAGCTCCAGGACAACATGAGGAGCAGAGAAGGAGAGGAAAAGCACTATGGCACGTACACCTGGACGGCAGGGATGTCTGCTTAACAGTGATGCAGCACACAAAGACTTGGGCAAGAGGTCTGGGGCCGGACCCTGGGGAAGCCAGGAGATCTGCTGGTGGCCTTTGGGCTGATTTTCTGGCAAACAAGCATGAGATCAGGCCATCTGTAGTGTCCACATTCACATGCATTCTGCCTGTGGTGCCCATAGACACCCTGTTCTCTGCATTACAAGGCTGTAGGTGAGCCCTGTCTGAACTGGGAGAGGTGGGGAATGTTGGCACAAGTGCCTGCAGTGCTCCCCTCCTGGGTGGATTTGGGGTCTGTGGGGCTGGGATGTGAGGAAACCTTAGGGTCTGAGACCAAAGTCAGACCTTTGCAGCCAGAGAAGGGGAAATGAGCAGATCTCAGCTGTTTTAAGGTCACAGGAAGCGAAGAGGCTCCACAGAGTTTAAATCTCTCCTGCTGTCCAGCTCCAAGGACTGGCCCCTTTAAACATCTCTCTGCTGCTCTTTCTGAGCTAAATGCAGTAATTTCTGAGTAATCACCTCCTGTTCTCCAAAGAGCTACCTTATGAACACAGGCTTGTGCAACCTTAGGACCCCAATAATTGGGGTCTATAAATTGTTAAGAAACAGAGATTCTTCCAGTTTAAACTACACTGTGTAAGCTGCCTAATAATCACACAGCACCACAGGGTAGGACATTAGACAGGAGAGATGGGGGGCATTAAGAGATGGTATTGGCAAGCTTTTAGGTTGGATTTTGCACATCTTCCAAAGTGGATATTAAAACCCACCGCCAGCCATTCAAAAAGCCTGCAGAGATCAAAACCCCAGCAGCTAAAGTGATGCCTCACCTATATCTCTGCTCCTAAGGGACTGGAAATAAATGGGGGTGCTGGCTTACCCCCACGGCAATCCCCAAGGCACTGACAGCCCTTGCTGCTTTCTTAGCCTAGAAAGAGAGGAGTCCCTAAAAATATCAGCGCACTATCCACGTTTTCTTGTGATTGCTTGCCTTTTGTCTCTGTAGTTGAAGAGAATTGATGTTTCCTGGCTTGGGAGGCTCACCGGAGTCAGTGCTACAGTTAGAACTGTTTATTTTAATCCCGAGGCTGCTGTCTGGCACAGCCAGCTCCTCTCTCCGTGCTGCTGTATTCAGGAGCCGTGTAAATCCAGACACAGCTCTATTTTCTCCCTTTTCCATCCCATTTCATCAAGGCAGTGAAGGCTGGAAAACACTTGTTAGTAGCACAATTTCTGCCTCACGCTACCTGAATTCTGCTGATAAGATTAAGCTATAGACCAAGACCTTATTGGTTTATATTTCACAGCTACCAGGCATTTCCTAGAAAGCAGCCTTGATGCTGTATGGTTTCCCTCTGTAACAACCAGGTTGCCAATAAAAATGCAAAAGTACCTTAAAACAATGCGATTGGAGAAGATGTCGAAGAAATTCCATTTGGTCTGTAAATGAGTTTACATATCACAGAGGAGGAGACAGCCAAGCTGTAGTGTTATTGAGCCATTTAAAGTAATATCCCCCATTACTGCAGGGAGCCCACGTTCATCTGGGATTTCATATGGAGCTTCACTCCATCTCACATGAGCAGCGATTCCCTAAGACAAGGGGGGGGTCACAGCACACACCTTGCTAGCTGGAGTTTTGGAGGGGTGGCAAAACTCCTCCTAGGGCACAGGAGAGTACTCAGAGAGCACCCAGGCACCTCTTCTCTTCTTGACTCCAAAGCCAGCCCTGCAAGGCTGTGCTTTCTCCAATATGGAGAAATTAATGGAAATTGCTGGCTGTGCTGTGATCCTTAATCAGCAGCTACAGGCTTCTTCCTCCTAACATTCTTTTTTCTCTTTTTTTTTTCCTCTTTTTTCTTCTTTCCTTTTTTTTTTTTTTTTTTTTTTTTTTTTTTTGCGGGGGGTGCTGTGTCCTGGAAACAGCAGGCTGGAAATCTCTCCTTCCTCAGAATTTAGCTGCCACTAGGCTGCGAATTTCAATGCTGTATATAACATTGTAAACATTTTATTTCCCTACCTGATAAAATTTCTAGGTAGATGATCCTTGGCACTAGAGACAACCTGAAGGCACGTCCTGTCTGAAAAATGAGGTACATCTTTATAGACCTCCCCACTTCATCCAGCTGATGGTTGGTGGGTCCCATTTGACCTGGCAGATGATTTCTCTGGCTCATCACCAGTGCTTCATAGGAGACAGAAATGAGTGTTACATGTGATACCCTAACAAGTGAATACCTTGATGCGTGTGTTTAGTGTTGGGGACCACCAAAGCCTCGGCGTGGAGAGTGGAGACATGGAACCAGGCAGGTTTGCACCGGGCCTGTGTAGAGCACCTAGAAGAGGGCTCACACAACCTGAGACGAGTCCCAGAGCTGTGATGTGCTGTTGGGAGAGCTGGGCCTCCCAGGAAAGAGTGAAAACCACCCTGACTGAGCCACGAAAGCCCCAGCGGGACACTAAGCCTGCCCTGCCCTATGACCCGGGCAAGCCCGGCCGCTCGGTGCCTCAGTTTCCCCAGAGGCGAGCTCGGGGACCCCTGCACCACCGCCATACCCAGCCCTAAGCGTTTCCCAGAGAGATGGATGGAGTGGGAGACGCCGAGGGGCTGCCCTGGGCGGCAGCTGCAGCTCCCGCAGCCCCGCATCCCGCACCGCAACCGCCGGGCACCGAGCCCCGGCCCCGCCGTCGCCGGGCTTTCGTCTCCCTCTGCTGCCACAAGCCGGCTACTGCCACAAGTGCGGTTTTATAGAGTCAGAACGGTTCAGATGGGAAGGAACCTGAAGTGAATCTAGTTCCAAGCAGTTTTTGCCGGGGGGACTGGAGGTTTTCAGCACTCAAAACCTCAACCCGCATCCCCACCGGGAAAAGGCATCCAAGCATCTTTCCAAGGGCTGGAAATGAAGGGGAAGAAAAAAAAAAAACACAAAAAAACACCATACATCTGCTGGAACTAGGGGGCATGAGGAGGAGAGAAACAGGGGTCAGTGTCTGGTCTGGCATAAGAACCTGCGATGTCCCCCCCCCCCCCCCCCCCTTTGGGTGGCTGCATGACCCACTCACGCTCGCCCAGTGTTGTTCCAGCTCGATTTCAGCCCAGGGGAGGAGAACTCATCTGCAAGGGAATGCAAACAGATCCATCCCACACCACGGCCAGCACTCGCCACCCACGACTGCCCCAAGGTTGGACCTCTGTGTCCTGACACAAGGTGACACCAGCTTGTAATGTTTCCTTCCCGAGTCTTGCAGAGCTGGGACCACCTGGCACAGCCCAGGTCCTCCTCTGAGAGCACATATCCCCTATCTTTGCTGCTGGGGTAGAAGCCAGACACACATATTCATCATTTAAAAAGTAAATCCAGCTCCTTTCCATTTATTCTACAAACTGCCAACAGAAGTGGGATGAAAACAGATCAGCTCAATACCCTCACCTTAGAAAAGGACACCCTCACCTGAAAAACAGTAGAGACAAAAATCTGCTGCATAGAGACAACTGGCAGAGTTGTAGAGACTTTACTTCAGAGCAGCAGCTCTGGGCAAGGTCACTTGGTGAAATGTGAATAAAACTTCTGGTGTCACTTAAAAGGCACGGGGCCGTCTCTCAAGAATGGCTTCACAAAGCGTTTCCCTGCAGGGTGTGCAGCTCCTCTGGAACGACGTGGCAGCCACTTGTGGGGCAAAGCCTGCAGAGCTGCATGACTTCTGTATGGTAGTAATTACAAAGACTTTGGAAATGCAATAATATCTAAAAAAAAAAAAAAAGATAATCCATTTAAGACACTTTTTGATGCCCTTGAGTCTGCTAGTGCCCTTCTGCTTTTACTGTGTCCATGCCCTCAGCATTCCTGGAGGCGAAGGAAGTGCTGTTATCTCCCTGTGCACCGCGGGGAACGGGGAGACAGAGGATATAAGGACAGGCTTTTCAGAAGTGACTGGCAATTCTGAGTCCCGTATTTGGGACATGCTGCTTGAGAGAGCCCTACTCGCAGAGGTAAGGCTGGCAGCTTTGGCTTGAATCCAGTTTAGTTGCCCCAAGCTAAACAATCAAACATGAAGGTGCTTTAAAAAAAAAAAAAAAAAAAAAAAAAAAAAGAAAAGAAATAGCACAAAAAATCACCAGTCACTGTTGAAATGTTGACCCAAATGACTTGCCCTGGGTTATACAGGGGAGACTGGGATACGGCCAAGTAAAGTGAACAGCCTCCTGAATTGCTGAGTAGCATCCAAAAAGCCCACATTTCCATCCTTTGGGACACTGGATGTTCCCACAGGACACGTGTCTGCGGCACCCAGTGCCCAGGGCTCAGCTCTCCAGTCCTGTACCTGCACGGCTTCCTAACAAATAACATTACTGTGAGAGGTGTTGGGGTTAGTTAATCAACAGGGTGGCAACAGGCAAAATTACCTATTAAAAACAGGGCTCCACCGAGAGCGGAAGGAGAAACCATGAACTTGAGAACTCCTATCTTCTTGAGAACTCCTATCTTCTTCCTCCTCATTGTACATCCATAACAAACATCCAGGCTTCAGCAACACGCTGCCCATCACCGCCTGACGCTTACCTGTTATTAAAATACCTTTACTCTGCCATCCAGAGGTGACCTTGGGAAAGAGATCTAATATATATTCATAACTCCATTTAATTTCATCATTAGCTCTTCTGTATACCCAATTTATCACCCTAACTATGTCTGCAATTTCCTTACCAATGTAATGTTGATGTAGTAAGACGATATCAGCGGAGCGGTTACTAATGGGGTGTTCTGCCTTCCCGACTCCCCCACCTGGGGGTAGCTGCAGAGGAGGCAGTTTTTCTTCCTCAGCCGTGCCAGTCTGTTAAACTGTTAAACTAAATGGAGCTGTTGCTCCACCAATTACTCTGTTTAGACCTTCAACACATTAATAAGGCCGGGCTCGAAGAGGAATACTTCACAAAAGCGTCTTTATTAAAAAATTAGGAAGGTGTTGAGAGAGCATTAGCATCATAAATCACAATTTGGACGTGATGCCATGTCAGCAAGGAACTGATGTATAAACCCCCAGATGATTCCACTAGTGTCTGGATCAGCCTAGGGTTAGCCCTGCTGTAGGAAACGATGCAAGAATAAGGCTTATCTTTCATACAGCTGTCAATCTGCTGATCTTAAAATATACCACAAAGCCACAAAATCCCCTTATAACAGACAGAGAAGTCCCAGTCTGGAGAGCAGGGTGAGAAGACTAAGGGCGTTCAGCAAGGTGGTAGCAGAGCAGAGCCCAAGTCCCATCGCACTGTTCTGCCCACAACATAACACAGCCTCCCATCGCCTCCGAGAGCGACCGGTGGCATTTGGGTCTGCATTTGGGTCCACCTCACCCGTAGCTCTGATCTACATCTCAGGAGCACTGCAACAACCACCCTGTCCACAGTCAGCTCTGCAACGCCCCATCCCAACAGCATCCTGGTGCTCTGAAGGGCTTCCTGCTCCTATCCAGCCAGCCCTGCTCTCTCCCCCCAGGCTGGCGACCAAAGCCCATGCTCGGAGTCACATCTAGGAGAAGGGGGAGCAGCTGCCAGCTGTGTGTGGTGACGTGCAGAGGGGCACGCTGCAGCTCCTCTGCTGCACACACACAGCCAGCACCTGCAGAAGAGCACCGTGAAAACGTGCTCCTGGGACCTTCTGGGCAAGGCAGGGGTACAAGTCGCAGCCAGGACCAGTTCAATCGCTATTTTTAGAAGGATTTATAGGGTCTGTGAGCTCACAGCAGAGCATAAAGAGCTTGTCCTTGACAAGCAGCAAAGACAATGCCGAGATGCCAGGGCAGTGCTCAGAAATGCTCAGAGAAACTCCGTTTGCCACCCAAGAGCTGGAGATGTGCAGAGACATAATTAAGAAGAGCCCCCCCAACAGCAGCCTGCGTGAAGCAGAAGCAGAGCTGGTTCTCTAAGCAGGCCTGGAAAATCCCAGAAACACATGGAAAAACAGCACCAGAAGCTATTTACAAGGAAATGCAGAGGAGGACAAAGGACAAAGCAGAGGAGGAAAATCTGGTGCAAAAAAAAAAAAAAGAAATGCACTGCAAGTGCTTTACTTC
>JAHREE010000118.1:1980580-2025771 GCA_033628505.1 Tringa tobata | reverse complement strand
CTCCACCCCCACCCCCACTGCCTGGCATGGGGGGCATCCCTCCCCCTCCTGGCATGGCAGGAGATCATATAGAAGCCGTGGTGGCCTCCCAGTTCAGCTGCCCCCTAGGCTCTGGCAGGCCTCCCCGCAAGACGGTGAAGACGCCAACGTTGAGAATGAAGAAGCTGAACTGGCAGAAGCTGCCCTCCAACGTGGTGAGAGGTGAGTGCTTCTGTCATAAAGACACTGCTGCTTTAAAGGTGACACTATCTTTGAGTTTATCAAATGTGGCTGACTGCATTTAGATATAGAACTTCCCTGACTTCCATTACCTCTGACCTGCAGAGCTTAAATAAATAAAAGTGGCGTGAAACTACTAATATAATATAACATAATATAACATAATATGGTATGGTATGGTATAATATAATATTAATTCCAGCTAAATCAATAGTTTGGAACAGCTTGTTTATAACTAAAATACTTTGAAATTAAAAGAAGGGGGAGGGATGGGAATATTTTCCCAAATCCACCATGACATGGCTTAGACTCGAGTTTTCAACAAGCTCTGATCTGGGTTCCCCAGACTTTAATTCTCCGGTTCCTCTATACTTTCATGTGGATATTTTGAAGTCATATTAAAGTATATTAAAGAGTGCAGATAAGGATCACATTGCAGTTCAAGAAGACATTGAAAAAATCGGAGACCCGTGAGAGTTGTTGACTTGTCTTTGAATTTGGGGTTACATTTCCCTGTCCTAGTGGATCCAAAGAGAAGCACGAAATATGAGAAGAAGCCAGGACAGGCAACGTCAGCTTTGTCCTCAACAACAAGCAAGGCATCCACTGCATGGAAACTGGCATATGTGAAGTCTAGATAAGGCATGTTTTCAATCACAGGAGCGGTTAATTGTTGGGATTATTTCAGTAGAGACTTCTACAGGCACAATGAGGTGATGTTGGTTTTTTTTTTTTAAGAAAAAGATGTTTTAGAAAGTGCAGTGGGAATTAATTCAAGCAGCCCTATAGCCAGCATTGTAGCAGGAGGCTTGATTATAAAATGAAAACGGAGGAAGGGCACAGGCAGAAAACAGCCAGGTTGTGGCCGATCCCTCAGCGAGGAAGCAAAAATAACATCAGCCGTGGCACTAGGAAAGAAATGGCTGAGACCCTTCATATTTCATCCATCTTCTGAGAAGCTTCCCTTCTAGCAGCTCCCATTGCCCCCAAAGCCAGGAGCTTTGAGCTATCCCCGTAGCCAGTCTGAACACCTTCTCTTTTTTCAGAAAGTCACTCAATGTGGGCTTCGGTCAGCAGCAGCAGTGAGGAAACTATTGAGCCCAACTACACAAGCATAGAGCAGCTGTTTTGCTTTCCACAACCGACCCCCAAGGAGAAAACAGCCGCACCAGTGAAGGCAGAACCGAAGGAGGTGAGGAGGTCCCTCTCGTTCTTTCGAATAAAGATCACTGCAGAGCTCATCTAATACGAGATATCTTCTTTTTCTTTAATGAAGATCACATTTTTGGACTCCAAGAAAAGTCTCAATTTGAACATATTTTTGAAGCAATTTAAATGGTAAGATACAGCCAATTTTCATGACAGTTGACTAAACTTGGTGTAGTATCTGGAAGGTCCTCATGAAATCTATTCTAGCTTTGGTGTTCTGTGTTACTGAAACATCTGAACATTTCCCAGTTTGTCCTATATTGTCTTTAAAATATTGGGTTTAGGAGTTAATCTGCATTTTTACATACAGCATCCCTGTAAGATGGAAATGGCGTTACATCTCCATGTTACAGATGAAGTTGTGGCACAGACTCTTAGGGTGACAGGCTGTGAGACACTTCTGGAGGTTGAACCCCTCCTCAAAACAGGGACAATGGAGAAAAGTTAAGAAATAAATATTTTTTTTTAAGGGACTCAAACACCCAGAGGCAGTCATCCAAGTTGCAGGATTTATCTTTGGCCTTGAGTCATTTGTCCAGGGCCAGAAACAAAATTTGGGGCATAGCAGGGATCCAGGTCCAGGTTCTGGGGACATTGCTTTGCTTTTGGATTGTTGTTGCTCTCACTAGGCAGAGCTCAGAGCATCTGTGCAGATAAATGTCTCGATAGCACGTGATTAGGGGGGCTTTGGGAGATGGCTGACTCTGCTCCTCCTCCCTGCAGCTCCAATGAAGAGGTGGCTGCCATGGTCCAGAACGGGGACCAGGCCAAGTTCGACGTTGAGGTCCTGAAGCAGTTGCTGAAGCTGCTGCCTGAAAAGCATGAGGTCAGGAGGAAAAATGTTACCCTTAGTTCTCAGCGCTGAACACACAGTGCAGTCCTGCAGTCTTGATTCTTTATTTCTCATTAGATAGAAAACCTGAAGGCCTTCAAAGAAGAGAAATCAAAGCTAGCAAACGCAGATCAGTTTTATCTTCTCCTCCTTCAGATTCCCAGGTAAGGATGTTGTTCATGAACTTCAGCCCAATCTCTTTCTGGGTTTATCTCTGGGAAGTTTAAGTTCTTTTTAGGAGCCTCAGACAGATACTGATGGATATAGCTAGTGGATTCACTCTCCCACCTTAAAGCCATCCCTTTCCCTGTTACCCTTAGATGAAGGGCTGTTGCTGCTCCAGAACCTCCTCTGCCTCTGAGGTAGCAGAAGCTGCCCCAGACCTGCCCAAGGAGGCCCTATAACATACTGAAAGGCAGTGATAAATGCAAGGCCAAGAAAGGGGAATCCGTATCTCCTACAGTGGTCAGTCTTTGCTGATCACAGCGGGTCAACAGAAACCACAACCCTACTGGTCCCCAAAGCGAGCGGCAGCCCCTCAGCCACGGACACCGGTTTGATGTGGATGTGGTCGCCGGCCACGTTGTGGGGTTGCCAGCCTTACCGGTGATGTGGGAAGAGGGACGCTGTGCTGGCCAAGATCACGGTGCCTTTAAGCTTTGAATCAATCTTTGTCCTTAGCTACCACCTGCGCATTGAATGCATGCTGGTCTGTGAGGAGACCACCGTTGTGCTGGACATGATTCAGCCGAAAGCTGAAGCCATCCGGAGAGCCTGCGAAGGTAAGCGACCTGACCTTATTTCTGGATCTTATTTATGACAGGAACCTGTAAAGCCCCCCAAAAAAACCTCCCCTGGAGCTCTGCAAGGCGTCTGCTTAGCCCCACAAAAACTTGTCTGTGGTCAGCTCACTGGTTCGCTGCAGAATACGGGATGCAGCTCTGGTGGTCGCAGCCCATCGTGGGACCAGAGATCATTTTCCCTCACCCTCAGGCCTCTTTTTCTGCAGCAGCTGTATTCCTCTGAAACACTTCCAACAGTGAAGCGTTTGGAAGCCTGTCAGCCCTGTGAAAGGAGCTGAATAAAGACAGCAGGGCCGGCCCCGTTACAGCTAATTCACCCACCATCGTTTGCCCCGCTGAGACCTTCACACAGCAATTTTCCTCTGCTGCCAGAAAAGCACACCCCAAACTTCCCCCAGAAAGTAGCGATGCTTTAGTTTTTTCCCTGCCTACAGATGCAACCAGGACACAAAAGGTTGTTATTTTGGGCTACAAATTGCTGCTGCTCCAATTTTTGGGAGTACACGGAGAGGTTTCGTCTCCCTGTGGCAGAAAGCTCAGGTCCCACTCCGCTGAGAGCAGGATGCTCTTCTGGTCACCGTCAAGTGCCACCTGTCCTAAAGAGCCAGTTCCCCCAACTCCTGCTGGAGGGGTTTTCCAGCTGGAATTACAGCTGCCTGCTAGGATGAATTGAAGCTTCCCCAAAAAAAGTCTCTTTCCAGCAGCTCTCTTCTCCTTTTGGAGCTGTTCTGTGCTTCAGAAAGCACGCCACCGCGGCGTCCTGCCGTAAGAGCAAGGACGGGGGCTGTACCCTTCATGCCCCGTTACTCACCTCCACCACGTGAGACCAAGAATGGGGTGAGCGTGTCTGGTTTTAGCAGCTGGCAGAGAATCTCAGGGCTGTCAGAACCAGCCTCCCTGCACGGCTGAACGGAGCCTGCCAGGCTGAAATTACAGCCCGGTTCCCCTCTCCCACACCAGGGTAATTCGGGGTACTTCCCAGGGAGGCAGCGAGTCGGTGGTTGTTGGTGAGGAGGGTCCAACTCCAGGTTCTTTTCCATGAGGAATGAGAGATCAGATGGAAAGGAAGAAAGGAAGAAAGGAAGAAGGAAAGGAAGAAGGAAAGGAAGAAGGAAAGGAAGAAGGAAAGGAAGAAGGAAAGGAAGAAGGAAAGGAAGAAGGAAAGGAAGAAGGAAAGAAAGAAGGAAAGAGAAGTCGATAAAACTTGTATTAAGCCCAACTCATGAGAATGAATATTGAATCAGTTTCTCTGCGGGTTGGGCCACTGGGCTGCAAAGCTGAAAAATCGGGTTTAGTTTGGTAGAATTCATAAGCCCAATTTCAGTGCAGTTTAAGAAATGTTCTGGTGTCACACGGGCTTTTGTGTAAAAGTCCTTTATGTTTTTCAGATCTACTGAACAGTCATCGCCTGCCGCTCTTTTGTCAACTGATTCTCAAAGTTGGAAACTTTCTGAACTATGTAAGGACTTATTTTGTCTTATCCTCCCCCCCTTACAGTACATGGATGATCTCCTTTAGGGCTGTAACTTGGGTGGACATAGGACTTACACCTGATTTCTTACTCTCTTGTAGGGAAGCCACACGGGCGACGCCGATGGGTTTAAAATCAGCACTTTACTCAAACTAACAGAAACCAAAGCGAACCAAACGCGCATTACGCTGCTCCACCACATTCTGGAGGTACCACCACCAAGTCCTGGGAGATAGGGAAGGAGGAGGATTTTATCACAGATGAACCATTTCTTCTACTTGCTTTCAGTTCATGCCACACGCTCATGTCCGTAGCCTCCCTGGCCACTGCAGAGTGTCACAAGTTGGGAGCGTTCGATTCCCTTAGGCTGGCGGAGGCTGCTTCTGGGCACTCCTCAGGGAGCTCTTTATTTTAAGACTCGTTCTGCTTTCCTCCAGCATCTTTTCCCGCAAGGGCTGAGCTGCCTTTTTCATACGGGTGCAAGCTGCACATCACCAGCTTGCAAACCACACAGCACCACGTGGCTACCAAACCTGTCCCGTCCACCCCTTCTGCCTTTCCATGCCTTCTGCCTTTTCCACCAGGCTATGCTTGAGCTTTTCATGCTCCCCTCCAACCCTGATGGTTTTCTAATTCCCTGCATTGCTGGGTTGTTCTTTTTTCTCTTTTCTCCATGCTCTGCTCTGCCACCTTCATTCATCAAGGTCCCTCCGTTCCAGTTCTGTACGTTCAAGCCCTGCTTTAGCTGGCAGTAGCTTCAGCCATGAAAGTAAACCATGCAAAGATTTAATTTAAGATTCAAGCCCTTTTGATACCCTCCTGGGACCACAGGAAGTGTCAGGCTGCATCAAACCACAGTCCCACCTCCTCCCGTGGTCAAGAGTAGGTGTCTCAGAGGAGGGTGGAAGAAGAGCTCAGCGGCAGGTCAGCTTTGCTTTGAGCTATGAATATTTCTCAATATTCATTCCTCTTGTATGTTTTTATAGCCCAGAAGCAGTGCCTTTCCTCTCTGAACATGCCGTCCTGTTTTGAATGCCACTTGGCTCTCTAAGGCAAAGCAAACTGCAGAGTTGGGGGCAGTGTAGGAAGGACACGGTGTATTCATCCTTCCCGGGCACATCTGCCCCTGTCTCTTTCCCCCAGCTTCCTCTCAGATCCCACCACACAGAAAATAATACTTTTCTTTCTTTCTTCTGCTTTAGGAAGTAGAAAACAGCCACACGGACCTACTGGAACTGCCAAAGGATCTTGAATATGTTTCAAAAGCAGCAGGGTAAGACTGTGTGTCACTTCCTTCAAATTAAAAACAAAAATAAATCCCATACACATCAACAATGTACCAGAAATTAGGACACTCACAGCTGGTGGAGCACATCAACAAGATGTTTTAGTTTTAACCGAAAGATTTGGCTGATGAATGTTGAAACCCCTTTAATATATCATAGTTTTGCTACAGCTGGCAACACTTAGGGTTGAAATTTGCAGAGCGTTCAGTTAATGCTGCCTCCCAAGATATCTCAAAATCTGCACTGCCTTTCTGGTAGCAGGAGCTTCTGAAGGCCAGCTAACCAGAAACATTTCTGAAGTGCCTTCATCCAGGGGAAGTGAGCTAATGCTGGGCTCTGAGGGTGGAGAACAGCCTTCTGAATGGGTGGACTTTTCCGGGGGCATTCATCTACTCAGTAGACAAAGCTGTAGGTAGCCCTAGGAGCTTTTTCCTAAGTGCTGTGGAGAAAGGCTGGTTTTCATGAGCTCAGACTTTATAGATAGCTCATAGCTCAGGTTTCAGTTCAGTGAAGTGGTGGGAAGCAAAGGAACAATGATTTGTCCTCTCTTTGGTCAGCACAGGATGCTGGAGTATCAACTAACGGAGGGGTTCTGTGTGATTTCAGAATTAATCTTGATGTTATACGCACGGAGTCCAGTACCAATTTAAAGAAGCTGCTGGAGCTTCAGCGAAAAGTCTTGTCGTCAAACAACGATGTGAAACAACAGTATGAGAAACCCATCCAGGTCAGTAATGAAGCCCCCTTATATCTTCCACGTTACACACACAGAGGCAGTGTGTGGCACGTGAGAGGGTGGAAGGTGCTGCCACAGGACGTGCTCTCAGATTTGGAAGTAGGCTGTGATGGTGTTTATTTGCCAGCTCCACCCCAAGTCTAGATGCCTTTGGTGAGGCCATTTCTTCAGGTCCCTCCCCCAACTGCTCTCTCCACTCTGTTGTGTGGACTCACTTTAAGGGAAGGTGTTCAGCTCCTGTGTCCAGTACTGTGCCCAGCTCTGGAGTCCTCAGAAAAGGAAGGATATGGACCTGTTGGAGCAGGCCCAGAGGAGGGCCATGAAGATTATCAGGGGGCTGGAGCCTCTCCGCTGTGAGGACAGGCTGAGAGAGCTGGAGTTGTTCAGTCTGGAGAAGAGAAGGCTCCAGGGAGACCTTGTAGCAGCCTCCCAATATCTGAAGGGGGCTCCAGGAGAGATGGGGAGGGACTCTTTATCAGGGAGTGGAGCAATAGGAGGAAGGCTAACAGTTTTAAACTGAAAGAGGAGAGATTTAGATTAGATATTGGGCAAAAATTCTTTCATGTGTGTGTGTAAGACACTGAAAAAGGTTGCCCAAAGAAGCTGTGGATGCCCTTCCTTGGAAGTGTTTAAGGCCAGGTTGGATGGGGCTTTGAGTAACCTGGTCTGGTGGGAGGTGTCCCTGCCCATGGCAGGGGGGTTGGAACACGATGGTCTTTAAGGTTCCTTCCAACTCAAGCCATTCTATGAGTCCATGATTCTATGTCTTGCTCAAGCCACCCCTGTAAACTGGCACAGCGCAGTCACCAGCAGCAAAGATTATCTTAAGATCTTAGTTTCTTCCCACCTTATAAACTCTGCTGCATTTCAAAGCCAGGGCCCAGAGTCCCGCTCCAAGCTCTTACATTGACATCCTTGTTTTCTTTAAGTGCACTTCATTCATTGTCCTCTGGATGGTGTTTAACTGTGCGTATGAAATGCATTTCAGGATAGCATTGATGCCTCCAGGAAGCTGGAAGAAGAATTTGAAAACATTGAAAGGAAGAGAGAAGAACTTGCCAATTATCTCTGTGAAGACCCAAGCAAGTTGTCCTTGGAGGACATATTTAGCACCATGAAGACCTTCAGAGATCTCTTCATCCGAGCCCTGAAGGTTGGCATTTGGGCACATGATGCTGAGCAGCCCTAGTACTGGTCCATGCCTCCACTCTGACAGTCAGGGGTGGGAGAGGCACCCAGATCCGGTGGGGAGAAGGTGCTGGCCTCCTCCTTTCAGCGCTTGGCATGAGGTCTCCTGGGGAAGGGGTGTCTTATCACTGCTCCACTCCATCCTCATGCAGAGCTGGTGCTCCTGGCCTGGTCCAGACCCTGGTGATGTCTCATTTTGGTGCAGCTTCAGCTGCAGAGTCACAAAGATGCTTTGGAGTCAAGTGTGTCAGCTTTAGAGGAACAGGCTTATAAAACTTAAGCCTTTGTTCTAACCTGAACAAACAGACTCATAAAGGGGGTGTGTAGTAAAATAAGCCATCAGTTTGGAGGAAACTGTGGCTTCAGAGCCTTCCACTTTTGCCTGGAGTGGAAGTCAGGCAGAAGATCTGCACCTGATCTGGTAGGCAACTGTTGTGCAGATGACCACCGCCACCTCCTACTGGGATGTGGCAGAATCCTGGCCAAGCCAGTGGTCTCCCTCTCACCCTCTTGGCAACACAGCCCTTATTCCCCACACCCATTTAACTTACTGCACGGGATAAGGCCAGGATTTCTCCTCCTCCTTTTGCAACCACCTGCAGATCTTCTCTTCACCAGCTTTTCTGGCAGACTTTTAGCCAACCTTCTTGTATCCCTGTTTCCTCACTGCAGGAAAACAAGGACAGAAAGGAGCAAGCTGCCAAAGCAGAGAAGAGGAAGAAACAGCTGGAAGAGGAAGAGGGGAAGAGACAGAAGGGAGAAAACGGGAAAGTCAGTGAGTATCCTAAAGGTCTTCAAAAAAAGAGAGATGGAGCTGATATGAGCTCTTTGCTGGTCCTGCTTTAATGGACCGGTAATGGAAATTTATTTTGTGGGTTTCCAAGTGCTGGTTGACTAAGGCTTTTAGGTGTTTTACAGCCATAGCTAAGAATTGACTTTTCAAAGTTGCAGCTGGGCAGAAAAGTTAATTTTAGGTTTTCTGACTGAACAGCAGAGAAAAAAAAAGTAAAATTGAAACATTTCAGTTCAATTTTTCAGTTTCTAAACATAGCTTTTGAATCCCAAATCTAAAAAGAAACATTTGACTTCTCCCCCCTCCAAAATCCCCATATAGACTTGAATAGTCTTTCTTTACCACAGACTACTGACGTCCCAAAAATCTTGCAGATAACTTAAATCTGCCTTTCTCCGGACCAAAACAAAAGGCACAAGTGAAAAGTACAATTGGAAGAAGCTGAGAGTAAAGAAAAATCAAGATTATTTTCCCTCCATCCCTGTTTCCCCCCAGAAAAAGGCCACCAACACAGATAGCAAACAGAAGGCATTTCAAGGTCATGGCACAACCCAGCACAGGTCCAGGCAGTGCTGGTGCCACTGGTGCCAGCCTGTAGCATCCAAGATTTGGGGTAAACCCTTTGAGTTCAGGCAGGACATGCTGCTGGAGGGGCACAGAACAGGGGCTGCCTTGCTTTTGCCCAGTGGTTGCTTGTACCGGGACAGTGGTACCCACCCCAAGAACCAGCATCACTGCAAATTCTCCTTCTGTCCCATCTCCTAGGCAGATTTAACACCCTCTCTCTCTCTCTCTCTCTCTCCCAGTTAAGAAGGGGGTGGTGAAGCAGGAGGAGGTGTGTGTCATCGATGCGCTGCTGGCCGACATACGGAAAGGGTTCACGCTGAGAAAGACAAAGAACCGACACGAGTCGGATGCAATTCCCAAACCTTTACCTGCGGAGAGTCCGGAGGACAGCCAGGCTGGTAAGGACACAGACCCGACTGTACCTGCAACTGTTCATTCCCATCTGCCTCCCAGCCTCAGCCAAGCACACAAGGAAGAAGTCTTTGCATTTGGGGCATTTTATTTAAGGAGGCTTAAATAAAGCTGGTGCCTTGGAGAAGAGGAGCAGAGAGCCCTGAACTGTTGCCAGCCAGGTCTGCCCCAGAATGGAGCAGCATGGCCTTGCCCCCATGCTGATAAACCCTCTGAGAGGCACGACCCACCAGTCAGCCACAGAACCTTGCTGATGGGGCACTGGTATCATCTCCAACAGTCCCTCCTGTGCTATTGAGTCTCAGTAGCACAGCTTGTTACTGCTTTGGCGTGCTGTGCCCTGTCTTAGTCTACATTTGGGAGTCTAAGGAAGCCCTTAAGAAAAGATTAGAAAACTCTATTTGCAGAAAGAACCAAGTCCTTCAAGTGCTTGTTAGGAGACAGCCCATGGGTTTAGCTTTTCTTTGGTCTCTTGACCTTGGTGTCACTGCACATTAGATAAGTCTAAGGACACTGGCCGACCATACAGCCTGACTTGTGCATTGTGGGTCTCCTAAACCAGCTCTGCAAGGGCAGAATTAGTTGGGCTGATGGACAGTTTTGAAGTCCTCATGCTGACCAAGCCAGCAGTCTCAGTTGGGTCAGGACCTCGTAGGACCCTCTTCCAGCCATAGGCTTTCAGGCACCCTTGTGAGTCTGGGGACTTCCCTGGAAATCAGCCAGTTGGCAGCAAAGACACATAAACACCTGCTGGAAACAGAGCAGGGGGCTTTGCTGAGCTGGAGCCTTAGAGTCCAACCGGGATGACCACAGTGGGTATGAGGAGGGGAGGTATAGAGGGGATAAAATGGTGCTGCCTCTCAACAGCTGCTGTAGAATCAGTGCACCCTCCACGGGCAGCTCCTTGCTTGCAACCTCTTCCAGTGGCAGAAACACCTTGGTTGATCCCAGGTGCAACTCTGCAGCCGTAGCTGATTGCTTGTTTTTCGTTTAAAGGACAAAGCATTAAGGATCCACAAGCAGCAGGAAAGCAGATCGATGACAAGACCAAGCAAAACAACAATGGTCATCCCTCAGAAAGCATTCCCCCCTCAGCTACTGCCCTGATGGAGACAGGTGGAGATGTTACAGATGCCTCAGCTTCAAACCAGGCATTACCTAAAAACAATGCTGGAGGAAATTTGCCACCAGAGTCACGGACGGAAAGCCCCTTGGTAAGCGTGGTGGAGGCCCATGGGGCCAGTCAGCCCGTGCCAGGTGATGGGATGGAGCAGGCAAACAGCTGGGCAAGCCTCCAGCCAAGCACAAAGAGCAGCTCCGTCGCCTTCTCTGCTGCTAACATAGGCACAGGGCTAAGGTTTGTGAGCAGCAGCTCAGGCACTGCCCCGACAGACCAACTCAACGGGTCCATCTCGGAAGGCCAGGAGAAGGAATGCCCAGCTGATGGCTCAGAGAGCTACAGGCTGGCACAGGAGACCAGAGTGGACCCTGGCAGTGCTCAGTGCGATGAGGCTCCTCAGGCAGAGTCGAAAGAGATGGCCAAGGAAAATGAAGACCCTGGTACAGACTCGCTGTTGGACACCTCTCAAGAGAAGTCCTTCTCGGAGGAGCCAGCCACCGACTCCTCTTGTTCAGCAACGCTCCCCCCGGGGCAAACTCACACCGACAGGGAAAAGCAGAGGTCATCTGGGAAACGGAGGAAGAAGAAGAGGCACAGCAAAAGCTACTCAGGTACCCCATTTCATATTTAGCCCTCAGGGACTGAGTTAAACTGGGGAGGCTTCCCCATATATTTGTGTAAATCTCTTCCTCCTCACTTTGACGTCCAGTGCCCCCTGCCCCCAGAGCCACACTGTTTCATGGAGCTGTTATTTTTTTAAAAAACCTGAAAGAGGTTTGAAAAGAAAAACACAAGCATTGTTCATCCTCTTGACATTTATGAGTAGTTTATAAAGGGGTAATGATGAATCAATAATTAAAAAGCCCATTACACATGCAGTAAAGATGGCAATAAGCACATCTGTCAAGTGTGCTAAAGACAGCTACAAGGCATGGTTATGTGCAAACAAGAGCTCCATTAGACTCCAGAGCAGTGATTAAGAGCAGTTAATACTGGGTACTTAATCAGCAATCGCCCCCTCTCAGCTACTTATAAACACATAAAGGCAGCACCATTAGCTCTGCCTGGGGTTGTTTGGTTTTTCCTCTCCTAAGCCTGGCTGCAAGAGCACTTTGCCTGCAGGGACCTGACAGCCTGCCCCAGGGGTACTTTAGGTGGCCCCTGAACATCAGGCCCTCAAAAAAAAAAAAAAAAAAAAAAAAAAAGAAAAAAAGAGCATCTTGCTGATGCTTGTGCCAAGGCTTATATCTGGGGGGATGTACTGGTCCCTGGCACTTGGGCTGCCTGGGTGGTGCCAGGAGAGAGCTCGGGATGCCAAAGGCATGGAGTCACCCAGGTCTGTGCCCCACGGAGAAAGTCTACAGCCAGTCTCAAACCTGGGAAGTGCATCCAGGTCCCTCAGACTCCACCGAGCTGAAGCCACCCTTGGGCTTCTAATCCCAAATCAGAAGTACCTCATAGGGAAGACACAAGTCTGTCAGTCTTTAGAAAGGTGCAATACACTGTCCAAAGCCTGTTTTCTGCAAGATCCTGGGGTCAAAACAAACAGGCAGGAAAGTGGTGGAAGTCTCTTTTTATCAATGTTTAATGCTTTTCCTTCCAAGGAAGGTGAAGGAGAAAGGAAAAGAGGATTTGCATATCCACTGCTGAGAAAGCCAGCATGGGTTAAGCGTCTACCACAGAGGAACTTTCCCTTAGAATGCTGGCATACCCTGGGGTTGTAGTTATTTATGTTTCTAAACGTGCCACTTTCCCCTGGTAAAAAACAGGACACAAACCAGAAGTGGTTTCCTGGAGCCCTGGTTCCCAAACTTGCTTCCCAGGAGGCAGCAGGAGGAACTGCAGGAACGGGAGCACCCCACACTCCCAGCTGGGGCCGTGCTTTCCTGACATCAGAAATCAGTATTTCTGGCTTTAAGGAACTGACCCCCACAAAAGGCACAGGGCTCCCTGGGCAGCCAGGGATGACACCTTAGGAATGTCTCTGCTACTACTAGACAATGTTTTCATCGTAAAAAGTTCCCTGTTGTGAGATTTGCCTTACCATGATCCGATATATTTAGTGTCTCTCTTTTGTTAAAAGCAGAGGTTGAGACTGATACTGGAGATAATAAAACAAAAAAAGGTTGTGTGACACAATGAGGTATGTAAACTTGCAAAGGTGTTTTTCCGTGAACTAACCACAGCATTGGGACTTTACAGACCTAATCAGCATTCAGCATATCAGCTAAGCTTTTTGTCTTTGTGTCTAATCACAAATACATGTAAAATAAATTTGTTACGCTGATTTTTGCTCTCTGGGGTGTCGATCTTGCCTTGAGTGGAGTCAGTGCTGATCTCCGCTCGACACAAGGTCGCATCCCACACGTCTGTCCTCTGTGTCAGCAGCAGCCAAACCACCTTTCCCTGCAGATAATGAAACGTCATTATTCTAACTGAATCCAGCTTCGTGTGATAAACAAAGTCCTTGCTTTGATCCCATTATTTTCTCAAAACCTGTAAAAATGCAATTTCAGTACCTGCCTCCTGCAAAGAACAACGTTTGGTTTGCTTGCAGGTTGCCATTTCCTATAGTACCGTTTAAACAGAGGTACAAAAAGGAATAAAACACTGGACCCAAGGAGAAGTACTAGTTGAGGCAAGATACCAGCTCCAACTCAAAGCCAAATTCAGTTCCAGATTTGCCCACAAACTAGTCTGTTGGAGCAAACAGACCATGCATACTTATGTGCATTCACACAGCTTTCTGGGATGGGGCAGGGAGGGGTGGGCAGGACATCTGGCTTTTGTCACCAAAAAAAAATAATACAGGTAAACCCAATTCCTAGTGAAACTGTGTACCCAGTTCCCTGGGTCCTTCACTGATGCTGGCAACATACAGTTGCCCCTCAAAAGAAAAACTTAGGGAGTTTCAGGATTAGACTTCCATTTGCAAAACTTGGCCTGTTTTTACAGCAAATGGAAAGAAAAGCAGGAGAAAGACACAATCAAAACACAACCGCTGTACTGAAATTGCATAGTTACACATTGTCCTTTCCATGCTGATGAGCATCTCTTATGAACTGAATCAATAATGTCAAATCTCTCTGCTGCATTTCCTGAAAGGAATGTATTTATTCTCCAGCATCCCCAGTGCCCAGGGCTGGGAGCCCTGGCCCCTTCCCAGCCCCTGGGGGTGCCTAACAGAGGAATTTCTGCAGGATTTCCACACAGGGTTGCTTTTGTTCCTGCACACGGAGCATCATTGCTAGCAGGAGAAAATGAGAGATAAATTGGGTAGTTACAGTCCTGACTACTCCTGCCCTCCTCTTGGTCCTTTCCATGTGGTACCACAGGAAAACATCAAGTGGAAAAGGGAAGTAGCTCTGTTGGTTTAAAAATCCAAGTGCAGAAAATAGCAGCAACACACAGGTAAGAAATACGTCAGGAGCAGTGATAGCACTGCACAGGGAGGGCAGCTGAAACCATGAGTTAAGCGTAACTCAAATTATGTATGTTTTAAGCACAGGGATTCCAGCATGCAGGCCTAAAAAAAAAGTTGTATTTGGAAAAAAAAAAAATAGAGAGACAGACCTCCTTGAATTCTCCTTAGAAGATGTAGGAGAGCAACACAGAGGAACACATGGAAAACCAGTACCTCGAAACCTGAAGTTCCCTTTTTCCTCTGCTCCCATCTTTATGTCACTTGGCAAGATCGGCGGAAACAGACACCCCTTTCCTTCTTTTAGTCTCCAGCCATGGTGCAAGGTTTCGGGGAAATGAAAGTCTTGAAAGCACAAGTCCAGAAGCAACCAGGTTTTAGCAATTTCCCTGCTGGCAAATCTTCTTGGCTTATTCCCTAGAAAATAAAAGAACAAACCAAACCAGGAGTGTAGGTCAGGGCTCAGAGACCGCAGCCTGGTGAGGAGAGAGAGAAGGAAGGGGCAGGAGGGGGACACAGTGCTGCCTGCCAGCAGCTGAGACACACATGGCACAGCAAGACATCATCCTCCCTCTGCAAAGAGACAGCAGGGGCTGAGAGTCAAGGTTTTCCTTTTTTATTTTATTATTTTCCTTTAATTCTGGAGAACCAGATGCTTCCCCTCCCTTTTTCAGACTTAGTATTGTCTGTGGGCAGTTTTCTAATGGACCGGGAGAACATCATCATCGAGCTAATGCTCATCTTCCTCTATGGCCTTTGCCTTTGTTTCTGTCATTAGAAATGGCATTTGCTTTGATTATGGAGTGGGCTAGGCTTTTAAAAATGACAGGGTGCTGCCCCGTCTTTCTGACAGTCCTGCCAAATCCACTAGATTTAGTAAGTTCAGCAAGTTGATATCTAAAAGCATATTCCAATATTCTGCTTGGAAAACCACAAGACTCATGTTGTTGGACTGAACTAGCACCCAGCTTAAAAGCAAAGTTGCCCAAACTTGAACATCGGGATCAGTACTGGAAACATGAGGTTTTTATTATTTATAGTTTGCATTTCTCCCTCCTCCTGCAGGTGTCATGGCAAGGCAGAAGAAATGATGGAGACCCAGCAAACGGCTCACACATCCCCAGAGTGCTGCCAGCTTCCCAGGGACCGGGTTCTGCATCGCCGAAACGCCACCGTGGTCACCTCTGCCCCACCAGGACCCACCACTTCTCCTCGGCCAGCCTTTCACTCCCCTCTCCAGGACCCAAAGGGCCTCCCTGGAGACCTCGGCACCCTCGGCCCGTGCCTTACGACCAGGGATGGCTCTGTGCATGGCAGAGGGAAAGGGTCACATCTCTCGCCCGCTGTCCTGGAAGCCAAGTCTTTCAACCTGCTCTTAGGCCAAACTCCTCTTGAAACGACAGCTGAGTGTGGCCCAAGAAAGGACTGCAGTGTTTAGCCCTCAGAGAAATTTTTAAAATAGCAGTGCCTAACTAAATTAAGGGTATAAATTAAGCGGTGGCTGTACCGTCACAGGTGGAAGCATCTTACTCCCTCTTCCCGTTGCCCACTGATGGTTTATATGGGACCAGGTCCAAGACCCAGATCAGACAAATGTATTTTTACTCTCAATCATTTAAAGCAAGGGAAATCGGTTAGAGGGGAAAAATAAAACAACCTGAAAAACAAACAAAAAAAAAAGTATGCATTTTAGTAAACATATGGCCATATAAACAGTGTCTGGGTCCTACTTGACGCTTAATGTGCAATAAAGTTGAAGCTCATCAGTAGTCTTGCAGTAGTCTTCTCGCATGCGCAGATGCGTCCCATCAACTTTTGGAGAACCAGGGCCCCAGTTCCTGTCATTAAAGCATCAGAAAGAGGTTTTCCAGAGTGCTCTATTGGACACATTTTCTGCCCATCCTTTAGGAAATCTCTGGGTTTGGATGCCTTTGCCAGCTGCTTGCACTCAGAAGTCTTTGTGCTCAAGCCGCAGAAGGTGTAGGTTCATGTTACTTTTGCTTTAAAGCTGGGAACGTGCATTATTGTGTTTCAAAAATTCAGAGCTTTATTTCTCAAGTTTTGTAATAACATTGTATCATAGTTTTGTACAGAGCCGTCTGTTTAAAATGATCTATGTTTGTTGAATCTATGGTGTGATACTGTGCTGAAACATGAATCAAGTGGAAGAGCTGGGTACGTTTGAGCTATGCCTTTATATGGGAACTCACCCTGGCCGGACTAACATTCAGCCTAAAGCTTGTTTTGCTTTGCTTAATAGGACTTGCAACGTCCTTGTAACGCTGAAAACTTTGCTGGACTACGTTAGAAGTCACACCAAGAATTAAACCACTGGTTTATTTTAACCAAAGCATTGCTATGAGCATATTGAAAATGGGTTACCAAAAGCAGAGATCATCTGATATCACGGGCAGCTTCAGTTGAGGAGGTCTGCCCAGGGGCACAGCCCCATTGCAGCTGAAACCCCATTCCTGGCTGGCAGAAGGTCCAGTGGGCTGCAAAGCCCTGCTGGTTCCTGCAGAACCATGTAACCCGCCCCAGGTTTGACTTCCAGATCTGTCTCTATCGCACCTACAGCTTTCCCCTTCCCCCCCCCCATCTTTTTCCAGCCTCAGAACACATTACCCAAGCATCAGTCCTTTTTCCTCTTTAACTAACCTCCTCTGCTCACAGATTAGACCCCCAGGCTACAAAAAGCTGACTATCAAACAGGTTTTCCCAGCAACTTTACAACCTCCATGTTTCCAGCAAGATCCTGCAGCACAGCCTTCTCCTTCCCACCCCACCATTTTATCAACAGAAACAACATCATTTGGAGATTCAGGATGTGGGAACAAACAGGCTTTCTAGGGAACCTTACCTCCTGATGCTCCGTAGGCTGCTCTCTTCAGATGTTGCAGTAGGTGTCCACTTCTCCGACCGGATCTTTCAGCTACCCCCATTATCCACCTAGAGCGAGTAGCACTTTTCACACAGCCAGAGGTTTTATTGCTCTTGCCTTGGCCTTCAAAGAAAGAGCCTTTGGCATTTTCTTTCCACTGCCCTCAAGAGCTTATGGAGAAACGGGTTATTTTGAGCCACTGCTGGTTCTTTGTTCCATAGTCATCTGTGAAAACTATATTAAATTATCCATACAATCACGTCCCAATAAGCAAGCTGAAGCACACCATTTATAATTTATTACTCCAGAGCAGCTCTGCTTCCATTACAGTGATTATTTAAGAACAGGGGTGACAGAATCAGAGCAGGTCAAAGAAGGATGTTCAACTGGGATGTGCAGTTTTGCTCCATTTTTTACCTTGAAATAAAGCTCATGATCCTGAAGATTTTTCAGTGATTGCAAGGCCAAATTAATTGCTGGTAAAAACAACGTCACTTGGAGCTTCTTCAACAGGTCTGTGGTCATTTAAGCCAACAGTGACTTTGGACCTCAAAAAAAGAATTCTTGCGGTATATTACAGCAACTGCACGTGGAGTTCAGTATGTAAACCAGGCTATGAACACCACAAGTTTCTATCTGCCAAATAAATTCATATTCCTTAAGTAATCATTGGTTATATGATAAAATGAAGACATGGAAGAAATCAGCAGTAGCCTTTTCCAAGTATTTCGCATCCAAATTCAGAGATGTTTAATGGGATGGATTCTCAGCGTTTATTTTGGGGGGCTTTTTGGTTTGGTTTTTAATTTAAATACTGAAAATATTACAAAGTTTAGAATAAAATACATACTTGACAAATTTCCTTTCTATTGTGGGGATGGGGAAGACCTATGATTCACCAGAATTTGTCCATCAAAGTCCTATATATTCCACGTAGTTTATAAAGCACCTAAGCATGTAATTCTTGGATACGCTTAGTAATAATTATTTCCCATTGTTTTCTCTCAAAGAAACAGAGATGTATAAATGGAGCTATATCTAGTACATGAGCACCACCACAGCGTTGCGCTGTACCTAGAGCATGGCTGAAATCTCTGTATCCAAAGTTACGCCAATCTCTCTCAGTTTGAGTGTAATATTTGGTCCCCTCCTACGTTCAGTAGTGTGGAGTGGGCTGAGAATTACCCCTCTGGTTAGAAAGAGAGAAGATAAATTGAAATAAAAGAAAAATGCATGAGCCCATTTAAGCAAAATTAACCACTTTTCATTCTGTCTATATATAAAGCCTGGATCTACAGCTTCATATTTCTGGTTTTCTGTACACGGTGGTCAACTGAGTAGACCATGCAAGCTTACCAATACTCTAAGTCAGCACTGTGCCAATTCTAGCTCACTCCATCTCTCTGGTAATAGCCACAGCCATGAAAATGAGTGAACACGTTAGTCATGGCGTTACATTCACCTAACATCCCTGAAAGCAAACGGTCATCAACCAACTCCATCGTGAACCATGTTTTGTTTGGTGATCTCACAATCAAGCTGCGGGCAGGATACAAAAAACAACTTTTCCATGTCTAGAAGCGTGACTACAGAGGGTTAAAAATGCGGTAGTGACATCAACTGGACTTCTCTAGGTGTTTGCAATTACTACACAGTGACAATCTTGCAGAATAACCGCGTTGTTTGCAGGATTTGCAATGGAAACGCAGGTCCAGAGTACAGAGAAAGATTTCCAACTCCTTAGCATAGCGCAGGTACCAGACCTTAAATACCAGTGAAGAATTTGATCAATGCAAGTTAATCAGCATATCCAGCACTGTAAATGTAACTCACTCCTTCATCCGTGCTGCGCTGGCTCTTAATTCACCTTAGGGACTCTCTAATGCTCTCTTTCTGCAGCATGAATAATTCTTGGAAGAACCGTGTGTGACAATTCCTACAGAGCCAGGTGTCAGTAGGAATTAGCAGGAGCTCTGCTCTTCCCTAATGGAGACTTTACTCAGACTCAGCTTATATTACTCAAACCAGAAGAAAAGATTTGCTCTGAGACAGTCAGCACCTATCAAGTCAGTTTAGACACACTCCCAGCCTGTCAAAGTAGGGTTTTTTTCTAGGATCAGCAGTCCACTGATGATACCTACACTACGTTTATGGTTGGTTTGCCCTGCTGTGGGCATGCAGAACCTGACACGTTTGTTTAGTACTTATGCAGCTTCATACAACATAATATACAGTAAGTTTAGCCATGAATTGGTGACAACTAATTACCAAACCAATCAGTCAGAACAGATGGAGAGAGACCACAGAGAGACGGGGTTTGCCCAAAGAAGAGGCAAAGAGGGTAACAGATCTATGATGTCTGCTTCTGGGATCCTTCAAAATCCACAACTGGATTTTGCAATCTAACTGAAACCCCCAGTAGCACACAATTTCCAGGAGCAACCCTTTGAGGCCAACAGACTTTTCCTATACATTTTGCCATGTTTTGTAGTCTCCATTCTTCAAAGCTTTCACAGCTCAACTAGTCAAAACCATAACTGATCTGATCTGTAGTGGTGGTGATAGTCCTTGGAATGGGAGCTTGAACAAGGCCATTTCCAGGGTCCCCCACAAGTCAACATTTCTATGATTCTCTCTTCAGCAAAAGAAGCAGAATAGCTCAGAAAAGATAGGAGCAGCAGGGGTGCAGAAATCCTTAATCCTGTACCTTAATCCTCTTTGGTGAACCAATATCATACACGTCAAAAAAATACACCGCAGTAATGACTACATTCATCATAGTAGCAGATGACAAACCCATCCGGAATCACAGGCAGATGGTTTGCTTTTCTAAAATACCTCCTTAATCGGAGAGACCTCAGGGAGAACAGGAGGACAGAAGGGTTTTTCTGCCCACAAGGACTTTCAACTGCTCTACTTCACTTGCAGGGGTCTAGAGGACAGAGGAGAGACATTAACCTCCACAAGGTATGTTCTGTGACACCTATGGCCCCCTGCAGAGGTGTGGGTGCAGACCACAGCATAACTGCATGTAAATGAAATGACAGCCAACGTGGTAATCTCTTCCAAACCACGACCTATCTCAAACCTAGCAAACACCCCAAGATTAAAGCTGTTAGAGCCTGTCATTAATTCCTTCACCTATATAAACCCCAAATAAAGTAACTGCTGAAATTCCTTTCCATTTTGAACAGTTCATCCCTACTCTCTACAAAGCCCTCAGGTAGTCCTACAACCCACCTTCTCCCAGCCCATCCCCGTGCTCTACAAACACCTTCACACGGCTCCATGGTTGAACAACCTCACTGTGCTGTCCAGAGGCACAAAGACCAGTGAAGGGGTCTCAGCTACAGTGTCCCCCAACGTCTGCTACCCACAGCTGCTGGTCCAGGCTCCTTCTACAGCAGATCCCAAGGCTCTTACCTTCTCACCAGTTGCCTGAAAGCGCAGCCAGTTCCCTTACAGGGCTTTTTCACACCCTGAAAGTCTATGGGACAAAGTTTTAAACAACTTCCTCCCTCCAAAAAACCCTTTAGGAAGAGCATACAAGAGGAAATATCAGGTTTTCAGAAGCATTCATTGAAATCCCTGTTTCCAGCACAATAAAAACCAACAAATAAACTTCTAGCTACAAAGAAAATCAAGTTTTACAAAATAACATAGCCTCATTTGAGCCCATCAGCAACACTATAAATGAAAAAGTGTCAGTGCTTACATGGCCCAAGACACAGAGGAAAGATATTTTTTTAGCTCTACCTTAAAAATATAAACCCTACACCATCAAAATACACCTTCTGTTTCTAGGCTAATTAAGAAGTGTGCCTATTTTTAGGGTGTCAGTAAGCAGATGGAAATGAAAGCCTGTATTGTGGCAGTCCCCAAACATCAGCAGTTTTCCCAATAAAACAAAAGTAAAGTAGCAGAGCACTGAAAACAGCTTCACAGCTAATTGCAAGTTAATTGATTTCAACTGGACCATCAGAAGTGGGCTGGCCTGTTGAGTCAATCTCTGTTCCCCACCCCGCCTAAACGGTGCCAGGAAATTCCCGAGCATTCGGAGCTCTCTGCAGTCTGCTACTCCTTCTCTGGCTGCATTGAGATGTGTGTGCGTGCATGTGTATATTAACCAGAGGTGGATTTTTGCACTTTCTAATGATAAATTTCATGCAGAGATTTTTTTTTTAAATATACCCACAAGCTCATTTGTACACCATCAGCAATTGTAAATTACAGCTGCCTTTAAGTTACACCAAAGATTTAATCTTCCTAAGAGCATGGATTTCTCTACACCGTCTCAAAAGTATAATCTTTGGAGATACATTATTGTAAGCCTATTTATCATTCAAAGCATATCTGCTGTGTAATATTCCTTGTTTGTTAGGATTTTTAAAAACAAGACCTTCTTTTACACAAACCCTGTAGCAATTTAGACAAGCACTCTGATGAAAAAAAGATGAGCTTCCTAATTAATAGTCTTTTACTGATTCCTCCAATAGCTAAATTAAAATAAACATGCAGCTGAATTTTAACATGATTATTTCTAATCAGATTTTTTTTTTTAATCAGCTCATTTTACTTCTAATATTTCTAGCAGAAAGTGGCTTATTTCTCATTAGGCTTTTTCATAGTGCTGAATCCTTCACTTGTCCTGCTTAGGGTAATTACAGACATCTGTACAAGTTTAGCACAAAGACTGTGAAGTCCTAAAGGGGATACATTAACTTGTTTACATAAACTAAATGTAAGCTTGCTTTACCTTTGGGAAAGTGTTAGTGCCTGTTTGTGCAAAAAAATATTTATGGAATGCAACAACAAATTAATTTGAGTAAACAGCAAATACAGTTAATACTCATTTTCTGTTGTAAGCCTTTGGATTAGCTATTTTAACATCTTCCATTCTGTATGTAAATCAAGTGTTATTTTCTGGTTGATTTAGCATTTAATGGTTTTAATGTAAGTAATTCTTACTAAATTAAGATTAAAACCACAAATAAAAGTTTTATTGCGTTGTTTTGCCTTGAATCCACTGGTTCACAATTTTACTGAGGCCGTTGTAAGAGCTGGACACTGTCATCACTATGAACTGCTGGGTTTCAAAGACAAACTGGTTCAAAATATAGGAGACATGTTAGAAGTGTGATGTGGATTACTAACTGTATCAGGCAGAGGTTTTAATGCAGCTCCCTTACAGAGTTTTGCCTAAGTCATTAGTTAAAATTGCTGGAAGAGGAAAATGGTCATTCATAAACATTACTTTAGTCCTTTGGGAACATAAACACGGTATATATACACCAAATAAGTCTCTGATCCTGCATTAAATGTAAAAATGAAAGTACCCATCCAGTTAACTCCATTAAAGCTACCAACATCTATTAATGTGCATTTTGTTAAAGATTTACATAAGGGCAGGGATACTGGGAGCCTTTGTTTCTGCCTACGCAGGGGACTTCTGCATAGCCTCTTGCATGAAGCTCTGAGTAAAACTGTATAGTCTCAGGGCAAATGTAAAGATTTTCCCTAGATGATTTGATTAAAAAGCAAAGCAAGACCATCTTACCCGTTTTAATGCATACCAGTCATCTCCTTCTGTGGCCACAGGTCCCTGAGCAGCTCAGCCTGAGTCCTCTGCAGCTGTAGCTTGTTTAATTTATTAGGCTGTTCTGAGAGTTTCTCTCAAAATCCCCGCCCTTCTGCACTCGAGGTAAGTTGTGGTAACATGGTCTCTCAGGAACAAGCTTCTGTGTCCCTTCTGTCTCAAAAGTCCTCTCTGTAGAACCTTCTGTAGGAGGCATCCGTTTACTCCTTCAAAAGAAAAATCTCACTGAATGGCGGAGCAACGAGGGGAAAAAAGCAACCAGGTAGAGATTTACTATGCCGATGGTATTTTCTCTTCCTTTCTTTCTGTGTCACAACTAGAAGGTGAAAGGATCAAGAGGGGTCAAAAAGGAGTCTTATGGCCAGCAGGACTGCTTTGCTCCTGACTTATGCAGCTGAAACTACCATGCAATGTCACTTGTAAAACAGATAAAAATGTTTCATTTTAATGGGAAGGTCATTGTTACCTCTCTGTGAGAGAACCCACAGAGTAACCTGCAGTCGTACCTGGCAGTAACCAGCAGTTGTGGGGAGCTTTGCTAATCCATGGGCCTCCTTGTTGTCTTACAGAACAGGAAAATGGGACTGGGACAAACCCCGGAGAACCTGCTATCAAGCACACACTGCCCGAATCGCCACAAAGTAGCATCCAGAAGATCCGTTCAAAAGGTGAACAAGTGCATTCAAGTTGATCTGGTCTTGGAAGAGGAGAACCCCAGTGCAGACCTGAGCCTTCCTCCACCAACTGGCCTTTCTGGGAAGCCACAGGAATCTCTGGGGAACGTGTCACCTTCCCAGCGAGGTGTTTCCCCATCCTCCCAAGGACGGTCTGCCATGCCAGCTCTGCTGCCAGCCCCTCCACCCCTACCCCTGGGGTGTAAGGTGCCTTCTCCATCCCTTCCCGTGCCTGGCATAAATGCCCCATTGCTCCCACCTCCCCAGCCATGCAGTGATCCCAAGTGCAGTCACCTTACATGTGGATGTGGGGGGCCACCTCCCCCTAAGAAGACACCGACACTGAGGATGAAAGTGTTTCACTGGCAGAAGCTCCCTTCTGACGTGGTGAGACGTACGTGCTTGTTTGTAATGCTGGGTTGACTGGTTCATTTACTTTGCATCCCAACAAACATGTTTACACTTGGGGGGCTAGGCCTTGACTCAGTAAGTCAGGTCACACGAGTGGTCCCACTGCTCACTCCCAGTCCTACAAAAAAATTAGCAATCACAAATAAATATGGAAAGCCAGGCCTTTGCCAATAAATGGAGGAGATAGATAGTAATTTGGGGAAAGCACTGAATGGAGGCTCTGTGGCTGCTATAATTACCTTCTCTTAACATCTCAGTTTCTGTTTGTTACTTGTTAAAGTCATGTGAGTGTGCACTAATTAAGGTTTGCAAAACGCTCAGAGTGTATTGAGGTGGAAAGATCTGTTGAACAGTTACGCTCTGTGGCTCTTCCTAATGAGCTCCTGGCACATCACCTGTGTCTTCTCAGCTGAAGCTTTCACTTTTTTTATTTTTTATTTTTTTTCTCTTGCACAGCCAGAAGATGCATTAGTCAAGATCCAAGGCCTGAGGCTGAAAACTCTTTTCAGTAGGGCACAGGGGAACAGGTACCCTCAGGATAGGATGTAGCCTCCAACTTCATTTCATACTGATCACGGCCACATGATTTGTGTGGGTTTTTCCCTCCACACAACATAGCACCAAGGTCTGTGGTTAACGTGTGGTCTGCCAAAGGAGTTTGCAAGTCCTGTTCAGCCTTTGACAAAGAGACTGAATGTGTTTCCGTATTTGCTGCAGCTTTTAATACTCAGTTTACACAACACAGATATCATAGTTGCTCTCTGTTGTGCTTATCACCAAGAAAGGGGGACAACAGGGCGTTAGAACTTGCTACTGTGATAATGTACACAAACACACATGTGAAAAAAACCTAGTTTGAGCCACAATCTGCTTTCGTGGGCAGAGCTATAAATTCTGATTTATCCCCAATGTCTCCAGTGCCATCAATCTCCTAAAGAAAAAGGAGGTGAGATCCACTGTTGTAGACAGATTCCACTCTTGTAGATAAATTCATGTTTTGAAGTGCCATGTGTTATTCAGGTGGCTCCTGGTGATTCTGGTAATAATGCTGGGCTTTAACTCCCATTTCTAATGCTGGGAGTCCTTATCTCTTGCAAAATCTTGCTTACCTAATTGAACGCAACGTTCCCTGTTTGTGCATCACAATTCTGTGACGGTTAGCCAGTCAGGGATAGCAAAAAGAATTTGGAGCAGCCCATCAAGCTAATCTGTTGCCTTCAGTTCAGTGAATTGAATGTGGAAGTAGTTTCCAGGTTTAATTAGCCGTCAGACCTTTGGAATGCTGTCTATGGGAGCTGCCATTCTTAAATATTTAACGTTTGTCCAGGAATAATGAGCATCATTTTTCAACCATTGTCTATAGTGTTTTCCCTTCCACAAATCACACCGCCTTGAAAGTTCTCCTCCACCTCTGTGGTCCACCTTGAAGTGTCATTCTCTTCCAGAAAGCCGCTCCATGTGGGCTGTGATGCCAAGCAGCAGCAAGGAGCTCGTAGAACCTGACTATGCAAGCCTGGAGCTGCTTTTTTCTGTCCCACCAACAGCAACGAAGGAGAAAACCTGGTCAAAACTGAAGAAAAAAAAAGAGGTACTTGGACTGCTCACTTTTGGTAGAGCCTGGGAAAATTCTTGGAAGTTAAAAGCTTATTCACTCCTTATTGTTATCAATCGTTTATAATAAGAAAGTTTGAAATATTTTTATATCCATTGCCTAAGATTATCTAAAAAAAAAGCACAGGAGAGGTTTAGAATTAAACATGTTAAAGTAGCTGTGCTGAGGGACAGGTCTTCATCTGAGAGAGTGAGGACATGGGAATTTCAGTATTAATTCTTATGAAATGGAATATTCTGGACAAATCAATTCCTTTCTCTAAGCCTTTGCCTCTTTCTAAAATAGATCTAATGACCATGTACTGTTGTAAATTGCCCTAACTTTAATCAACGAAGATTGTTGATAAAGTTAGTACCAGAGAAGAATGTATCTCGCCCAACAAGCAAACAAAAGCTTTAAAATTTCTCTTAAAAACAAAGTAAATGTATTTCTAGCTAACCATTTCTTTTTATTTGCACAGATCACATTCATAGATCCAAAGAAAAGCCTCCTTTTGAGCATATTTCTGAAGCAATTTAAGTGGTAAGATTCAGTGTACCATCTGAATTACTTATTTGATCTGTCTATGTGTTTGTTCAGACATCAAATGAAATAAATTTAGCAGAAATACTTTACAACCACTATCTATCTCTAGCAAGGAGTCAACTTTTTTACTTTTTTTTTTTTTTAAACTAACGAGATGTGGCAGTCTCTTTCCAGACAATTAATATCATATCTCAAACTGGTATTAAACCTAAAATAGACCAGTAATTCCTAAATAGACAGTACTCGTAAATAACAGCAAAATCATGTGGAAACATATTTTTCTTTGGTATTATTGACATAAATACAAACTGCTGGCAGCAACCATTAGTGAAAATTCCTGATTGGAAGTTTCAGGTTACTTAATTGATTTTAAAGAGACTTCTCCAGGGGTTCAAATCCAAAATTGTATGTCGTTCTTATTTGCAGTTTTTCCTATAAATAGGAAACAGTTTCTTTAACTAAAGGTCTGGAAATTTACCAAGTCACAGCCCTCGCTGGGGGGGGGGAGAAAGGAAAAGAAAGGAACCTGTAGTAGTTTTTTGCCAAAATATCTTGACTTTTTGATTCCTTGAAACTACTGCGGGATGAAGATGGATTTTCTGCTCTTTCCCTGCCCTTTGTGAAATGGCCTGTGTTACAAGGGCTTCAATAAGAAACTCAGCCTAGATGTCCCTTTGTGTTAAGAGCAAACCAGAATCAGTCAGAGGGATTTTTTTTTATTATTATTATTTCATCCTTTTTCCATTGCAAACCGCGTCTCGGTGGGGAAGAGCTGTGCATAGCCTAATCTGGTTGCTATTTCCTCTCTCTGTGTGATTCCCTGGGCAGCAGTTAAGCTCTCCTGAGAGAGCTAGTGACCGTGGGATCAAAAAGTTGAGCATCGCTGGCGCTGGTGAGGGAGGAGGCTGCTGCCTCTATTAGCGCCAATGCCTGCAGGGAGCCGAGCTCTCCAGAGCCCAAACCAGAACAGTCTGGACTCATTTTAAAAAGATGGGTTGCCTGCCAAAGTTTCAGGCGAGGATTTTGGGTAAAACCTTCTGGGATCTTTATAAATACCTCTCAGCAGGAGGAGAGCCATCGGCTTTAGCCTTGGCTTTCCTGCAAGCAGTGGAGAAATTCAAAAGGTAAATCTCTTCTCAGTGGCACTGGATACCCACAGTAAAAGGAGAGCCTTCAGGGTTTGTTATGTAAAGATGAACAAAGCCCAGAAAGCACATCTAAATTATGAGGAATGTTGCTTTAGGCTTAAAAAAAAATCCTTTGCTTTTTCAATCTCCACTGTACTTCTGAGATCTAAAATCCAAAATGTAATGGGAAGCAAATATAGTGAGAATTACTTCATTTATTCCTCCAGTGCTAGCTGAGAGATTGGGGTCTCCTCTGTTTGTCATGTTACTCCTCCCTGTGCCGTTGCTCCACAGCACTTCCCTCTTTCCTGCAGCTCCAATGAAGAGATTGCTGCCATGATTCAAAAAGGGGATAGATCCAAGTTGGATGCTGAGATACTGAGGCAACTATTTAAGCTGCTGCCTGAAGACCACGAGGTATCTATTAACTGTGTTATTCTGATGGGGGTCAGTGTGTTTCGGGCTCAGCTTGAAACACTTGCACTGCTAAAGCAGGAAGGTATGACCAGATCCTACATCCTCCTCCACCCTCTCAGTCAATGACCTTCCAAGGTAGAGCAGTGGGGACCCAACTTTTTAAAGGGCTTTTGAGACTTGGATGCATTGTAGCTTGCTGAAGTCCTGCTTGTGGATCAGGGGTTTGTTGTACAAGGTGCTATACCAACACAAATGACCTTCCAGTGTCTGCCCTTGCAAACCAGTTTGTATACAGAGTCCATTGCCCCAAGTTCAGAAAAGCCAGTGAAGTGACTGGGAACCAGAAATATTTCTGTGGGTATTTTACTGTCATATTCTCTGTTAGATAAACAGCCTCAAGTCTTGCAAAGAAGAAAAATCAGAACTAGCAAATGCAGATCGGTTTTATCTCCATCTCTTGGAAGTTCCCAGGTAAGCAAAATTTTCCTTGTCTTCAACCCACGAGCGTGGTTCTTCTATGATTTGTCCATAAGAATTAAGGCCCCTGTTTCCTGTGCTAGAGGGATGTTCCTGACATTCAGCCTTCAGGATAAATCATCTGACTGCTATTTGTAGAGCTGGTTTGAGAAACTTTTCCTTCCCGAAGGCCAAACAGGCTCTGGGGCACCTTTGGCAAACTACAGTGAAATTAACCTTGGTGTTAGGAAGGTAGCAAGAAAACTCTTGACTATTGTAACAGCTACTATCTATAGGGCATGAAGTTGCAAACTCAGTCTTGCTGATTCACTTCACCCCTGGTGTAGAGATTCCAGCCTACCAAAGAAAGTCCACAAACCCATGAGTGAATCGCAGCAGAGCTGGCACTTTCACCATTTCCCTGATTTTTTACCAAGTCAGGTGAGGTGTGCACAGATAAATCTTTATGCTATTCATAAAAACATGGTGATATGTCGTAATTCATTGGAATGGCCCCTCCATAAATCTCATCAGTTTCCATGCCACAGCCGGAGACGCTATTTTGAAAACATTGTGGTGAAAATGTGGCTTTTCATTTTCTCAAACTTATAGCGAGCTTTAAAAGTACTTTAGAAAATGTTTTCTTGGCTCTTCCACACCATTAATCCATGGCATAAATAGCACTAAAGGACATCACTGCAAAAGTATTTCAAATTTGTGTTTGGGAAGTTAAAAGGAAGAATAAAAATCCTGGCTGGTGCTGCCCAGGAACTGTCAAAAATTATGGCCTCGTTATGCAAGGAAGTCACTGCCAGATGTCAGTGCAACATTGCTTTCTGAAAGAGGAGATGATAATTTGTTTCTAGGACATCTTTGGAAATATCTGTTTGATTTATTTATAATCTCGTTCTCGTGTTAGAGCATTAGAGAGAGCAGAACAATGCTGGTATTGCGCTTTGCCTAAAATGGGCGATTCTTTTGCTGAACACAAGTCAATTAATCAGGCCTGTGGGTTTTGGTTTTGTGGTGGTTACTGGGTTTTTTCCCCCCCGATCTCTTTCAGCTACCAGTTGCGGATTGAATGTATGCTGATTTGCGAGGAAACAAAATTTCTGCTGGAGTGTTTGTGGCCAAAAGCAGAAGCCATCAGGACAGCCTGTGAAAGTGAGTACATCAGTGCTGTGCCTATGCCCAGGCTCACTCGTTGGAAGCTCTTCTTCTACTTGAGTAGCATCAGTGGTAGCATATGCTACAATGTCATCAAAATTAACCTTTTAATCACTGAATATGGAGCTAGCATTAAAATGATACTCCAGATTCCTCCTTCCAGAATTCATTCTGCAGAACTGCCATTTGTGCTGCCCTGCTTTGTTCTGTCAACGTGAATAACACAAACCTCTCTCCTATCGGTGGTTCTATACAGAAGAAGGAAATTTCCTTTATGACAATTCCAGATTCTGTTTGAATATCAGTTAAATTTTCGTGTACAGTGGACTCCATAGCAATGAATCGGTTCCAGTTTTTCCTCTAGTGCATACCAGTTGCAGACCAGTTTAGCTCTGGGGTGGACCAGGCCACAGTGACATACCAGGATCTGGTTTGACTTCCAAACCAGATGTCCCAGATGATGTTTGTCAGTGTTTCAGGACCCCCTCCATACAAAATTAGCCTTGGTTTTAGTTTTGCATCAGCTCTTTCTTGGATTCCAGCGTCAGTTCAATAGTTTTAGACTCATTGACCTCCTGTTGAACAGTTAAAAAACTTCTGCTTATGGTTGCACATAAAGCTTGGCAATACCTGGCCATCTGATGTCAGTGTTATAGTTATGCTTTACTGTGCTGCAAACAACAGCTCTCTGCAGTCTCACCCTTTTGTCACCGTCCCCCGCCCTCCATCCCACTGTGTGGGTCAGCGTTCCTGTTCTAGTTCTGCCAAAAAAGTTCCTTCTTACCCTAGATTCTCCTGAAAAAATGCACAGCTTCTGGTTATTGCTCTCACTAACCATGATAATGAGGCAAAAAACCCTTTTACTTTTCTTAACCTACGATAATACATGCTGAAAATGGGCATCATTGACATTCACAAGTTTTTACATTTTCTCATATGCAGTTCTCCCTCATAAGAGGCTACAGAGATGACACATCTATACCCTAAACTTGATGGGAAAACTAGTTTTTCATCTATTTGTAGAGATGAGACCTCAATAGAAACTTATTCATTCCATTTCCATTCAGCTGATCTATTTCTGCACTGGTATACTTTCAAATGTGTAACAATGACTTGACATAATCTTGGATGAGAATTTTGTTACCCCCACCATCAAACCTGCAGCGTGTTCTATTCAGATCATTTAATTTAATTTATTGAAGATTTCTCTCTTTTTATTCTTCAGCACTTCTTACCAGTCACCGACTGCCAGTTTTCTGCCAGTTGATTCTTAAAGTTGGAAACTTTCTGAACTATGTAAGTAAACAGATTCCTTTAATTGCTGTATTTCAATAACAGAAAATACAAATGCAAGACTTGGGAACTGAAGGAAGGAACTTTTTTCTGTATCTTTTAGGGGCATCACACTGGAGATGCTGGAGGTTTTAAAATTAGTGCCTTGCTCAGATTAACAGAAACAAAAGCAAACCAAAGGCACGTTACTCTGCTTCACCACATTCTGGAGGTACAACGATACTGTGAAATTATTCTTGTGTGCATTGTGTACAAATATTAATTGCCCAGGAACTAAGGGGCTTTAACCTCAGTAGCTCCCCACTGTAGGTCCCTGGAGGATGAGCCTCTGTGCCTGAAATACACTGAAAACTTTTCCACTGCTGTCTGTGCAGATGGGATCAAACCCTATGCAGTAACATTTAGGGAGTTAACACTGGGTTGCCCTTCTCAAGTTTGCTTGCCGTGTCTGCTTTCCCTTTTCTTTCTCTTCTTCTTCAACTGCTCTCTTGTGTTGACATGTCTCCCAAAGACATCTGTCAGATGAAATAAACTTTAGTGGTATGAAGACAAATTCTTGTGTCAGCTTGTGCTCTGTGGCAGTGCATGGGGTGTAAACCTGGGCAGTTAAAAGAGCCTTTTGCTTTCTTTTTAACTCCCTATGGGTGCCAACATGAGAAAAAGGATGAACAAGCCTAAATTTACCCCTCTGCTTATAAGAATGAAAACTGAAGCATTAATTATTTAAGTCCTGATGTTGTCTAGCTGAAAAATTTTCATACTCTTTGACTGACTGTGCAAGGTAACCATTTTTCACTTCAATTTTAGGACGTTGAAAAAAACCACACAGATCTGCTGCAGCTTCCCAGGGATCTCGACTTTGTTTCCAAGGCAGCAGGGTAGGACATTATTGTTTGTTTTTGTCATATATGAATTGCCAACCTCTTAAACGCCAACAAGGAGTTGAGTCATTTTACAGTGGTGTAATAAGGTCACAGGACTTCTCTGCTAACTCCAAACAGTGTTGAGATTTATAAATCAACTTGGTTAAGACTTTTTATGTGGAGTTCAGTGTGATTTTTTTTTTTTTTCTTCTGATGCTCCAGTACTACCTTAGAAGTAAAACTGTGTAAATAGTGAACTCGAGGCCCCACCTCGAGTACTGTGTCTGGTTTTGGGTGCCTTACCACAAAAAAGACATTGAGGTGCTGGAGCGGGTCCAGAGAAGGGCAATGAAGCTGGTGAGGGGTCTGGAGCACAAGTCTTATGAGGAGAGGCTGAGGGAGCTGGGGTTGTTCAGCCTGGAGAAAAGGAGGCTGAGGGGAGACCTTCTTGCTCTCTACAACTACCTGAAAGGAAGGTGTAGAGAGGTGGGGGTCAGTCTCTCCTCCCAAGTCACAGGTAGTAGGATAAGAGGAAATGGCCTCAAGTTGCACAAGGGGAGGTTCAGTTTAGATATTATGAAAAATTTTTACAGGGAAAGGGTTATTAAGCCTTGGAATGGGCTGCCCAGGGAAGTGGTTGAGTCACCATCCCTGGAGGTATTTAAAAGATGGGTTGACATAGTGCTTAGGGACATGGTTTGGTGATGTTTTTTTATCAAGAGTTAGGTTGATGGTTGGACTAGATGATCATAAAGGTCCATTCCAACCTAGACAATTCTATGATTTTAAGGGACCTGGTTCTTCTATTGTAATAGAAACACGTTTTCCCTGAAATTTCTCAGTCATATTCATGTGCGAGGCCTGGTGTAAGGAGGGAATGATTGGGGTGATCTACTGGCAATTGGGAGACCTCAGGAGTCCCTGAGCTAAGCATCAGCACAAGTTTCTAGTATATTTAGGTAGAAAGAAAAAAACCCTCTTTCTGCAGACTTTCCCCCATGTGAGGGCTTTTTCCCCTGAAAGCCTCATGAGTCCAACACCAGCTCTTTCTGTTTAGCTCATAAGAATGTTAAATGCATGTTAAATTGCACTAACCAGAATCCACATTTGTAGCACCAGGATTAATATTTTTTAATCCTGTTATGAATTCATAGGAATCAAGGTTCACAGGAACCTTGCAGTGTTTTATATTTTCTCATAACTAGAAGCAGGGGAAAATTTTAAATCTGATGGATTGACATTTGTTAAGTAGCTGCTAACTAGTTTTTTTAAAATATTTTTATTCAGTAATGCAACAGAAAATATTATGGGTTTGGGGAGTTACCTGTGCAGAATTTAAGTGGATGTTGTTTTGAAACATTAACTTCTTTTTGAGTTGTGTCATAATAGAAATACTTTAGTTACCTGAAACTAAATTTTGCTGGTCTATGATATAAATGTGCTCTTTTTTTTTTTTTTAAATAAAGTAATTGCCCTCCAGTTTAGTCAAACTCTCAAACTTAAAAAACTTGGTTGGCTGGTCAACCTGTGGGTAGCTGCTTGCAATGCAAATCCTGCCAGGGACTCTTCTAATGCTGCTCACATCTGGAGGCACCATGAAACACCACGTCAGGTTTTGCTGATTCAGTGGGTTTTGTCTGGCACAAAGAACTACAGAAGATGTTGGTTCGGCAGTGTAACATGTTTGGGTCTCCACGTGAGCTAAATGAACTCTGAGAAAAGATACAAATACAAATTTGGACTATAAATAGATTAGGGAAAAAAAGGAAAGGAGGGAAAAGAACCAGCTAAGTAAGGACAGTATTAGCACAAGGGAGATGAGCGTGTGTTGCCTATGAATAAAAATAGGCTGGAAATTTCAGAGGAGTTTTTTGAATAGTAGAACAGTGAGTTTCTTCCACAGTCTGTCCAGGGAGGTAGTGAGGGCAAAAGCACAGATTCTTTCTGAGGTGAGGGTTTGAGCACACAGAAAAGGATTTATATGGAGGAGAACTAGCTGCAAAAACAGGGCCCAGGTTGGATGAGTAATTCTACATTCATTTGCACAGATGATACTGTTTATAATAATCTTTTAACTTAATGAAAACGTAAGACTCACCCCTTCAATGTACTGTCCCTTCTGTGGACTTTTCAGAATCCAATTTGATGTTATGCGGGCTGAGGCAGCTGCCAATTTGAAGAAACTGTTGGAAATAGAGAAGCGTTTATTTTTGTCCACAGACGATTTAAAAATACAGCACGCAGAATCTCTTCAAGTAGGTAATGTGGGTGTGACACACTCCCCGGCCTTCTTCCTAAACACTTTCCATCTCTTCTCAAAGGCACTGTAATTTCAGTTGCAAATGGACATAGAGCTTTATGGGAACAGGGGGTCATAATTGCTTTTTGGTGGAAGGAGCATCCCAGATTTTCCTCCACTTCTGTAAGGTGGCATCTGATAGGGAAACAGCTGAGGACCAGTCAGCTGCGTGTGGGGGCAAAAGAAAGGAAGGCCCTAAAACTGAAATATATGACACAACTCTGTGTACAGTGCAGTGCAAAAATATGCTTTGTCTCACTGTTCTTTTTTGGGGGAAAAATGTGAACAGATTTGCAACATGTCTTTTTTGCGTCTATTTCCAAACATCTTAGCTTTTCGTGTTCTCAAAACAGGGTCACTTAACTAAAGCTAAAAGGCGGAAATCCTGGTGCTGTATCTCCCTTGATCAGCCCGGATTGTGCCAAATTTCCAGTGATTGTATGATGAAAGTGGCAACACACAATGAGCTGCTTTGGGCCAAATGAAACCACGGGAAATGCAGACGGTTCAATTAAGAAGAAAATATCACACATTGTGAACCAATCTCAATTGTCAGTTTTCTTTAAAAACTGCTTGCTCTGTGTTAACTGGCTAGAGTCTTCTGGGCAGCTCAGAATATGCTACTTCTTAACATGCATAAATTGTGTTGCCAACTGTGTCTCAGGGCAGTCTTGATGCTTCAAAGGACCTTCAGAAGGAGTTTGACACCATTGAAAAGAAGAAGGAAGAACTTGCTGATTATCTTTGTGAAGATCGAAAAAAATTGTCTTTGGAAGACGTATTTAGCACAATGAAAACCTTCAGAGAGCTCTTCCTCAAGGCCTTACAGGTGGTTTGCATTTGTAACAGTTTAGAAATAGATTAAAAACTCTTTTGTTTTTTAAAAAAAGCAAGCATTTCTTTTGACTTCTAATCCAAGCTGGGCTACCCAAACCCTGGCTGCAGAAGTAAAAGAAAGTAACTGTTTATTTGCTTGCCATCTACAGCAAGGAATGAGCATGTGAGCAAATATAAAATGTGATTTATTTTTTTTTTGCTATGGAGAACTAAGAAGCTTCCAAGTTGTTGTTCCCACTGTAAAATTATTAATTAGGTCTCAGTGTAATAGCAGCTTAGTGGCGTGGGAAAGAATGAGCAACCTGGCATGCTTTATAGGCTTTGTTGATAGGCAAAAGGTAATTTTTTCCAGTAGGCAAAGACTAATTGGAAGAGATGTTTATGTGTAGGTATTTCATTGTACTAGTTTGTTCAAAACAGTATGTTTTGTGTCCCTACAAAACTATGTATCTCCCAAGAGATTATATTTGGCACTTTTTTAGTTTTTAAGACTTTACTCCTCGCAGTAAGAAGTAAGAAAACAGCATTTTCACCATAAAAGTTGTGTGGACCACGTTCCAATTAGTAAGCTTCTAGGGAACATCCATTTTGCATCCCCTACTGCATCCTTCACACCTGAGCTAATGTACTTCCTCTAGGGTTTTTCTAATGCCAGGTGATAGTAGTGGCTGCACATTTATATATTTTAACAGCAACAATCACCCACTCCTGTGTTGATCCCAGCAGAGCCCCAGCCTGGATTTGCCTTCTATAGAGGGAATCATCCATCCACTTTGCAAGAAATATTGCAAAAAGACAGACAACTCTGCTGGGCAATATCAAGGCAAGAGAGGGTGAAGGAGGGCTTCAGGGCAGATCCTGGTTTCAGATCGAAACAAAAGAGCATCCAAGGAAGTGTTGGAAGATGAAAGATGACAAAAGATATCCTGTAACGTTCCTACTACCTGCTCCTTCTGTTGAGGCATTTAACTGCAACTTTGCAAGCAGTACAGCTACCCAGGCTCCAAAACAGTCTGAAAACCACAGCCCCTTTGGCAACACACTTGACCCATAGAGTTCCTAAAACTCTAGGCAGGAAGGAAAGAATTAAGAGAGTCAAGAACATCATGGCTCAGCATCTGTGGAGAGCTGCACTGGAAAATTGCTACGAAGAGTAACTCCAGTAACTGGATATAAAGAAACAGTCCAAATAAAGGTTATGTACTGTCCTAGCACAGCTGCAGAAGATTAAATTACTTTTTTGGGTGCTGCCTGTTCACAGCCAGGCTGGAGCAATTAGAAAAAAGCTTATTTTTATCTACCCAAGATGTAAACTCCCTTTCATCCTATTCTTGGTTCCATTTATCAGCAGCACCTTAGCTCAAAGGTACCACAGCTTTTGGCCACACAGTTTCCATCTCTGTTACCTCCACTGCAGACCCTTCTTGCCTTGCTTTCTCTCTCTTGCTGTAGTAAAGATACTATCTACGCTTGAAGCAGCAACATGCTGAAAAGCTGAAGGTTTTAATTTTTAAATCATCTTTTGATCCTTTGATTTTGATTTTTGCACTAGAATCGGCCATCTGCCTCATCTCTTTCCAGTGCCATTTGACGTAAGCTTCAAGGCGAAGGGGTAACTTTCATATTGGGATGAGTCTTCTGTGTAAAGTAAACTACCACAGTTGTTAGTGCTACCTTTCCATTCTCGCATCAAAGAAGAAGGGAAGTACTTTTGACAGTGATCCTTCACAGCTCCTAAGCTTACCTAGAGAGATTTTGGTCTGTTGCTTCTTTGTTTAAACAAAGTCCTTCTGCCTTCCATGAGGGTTCTTTCTGGTCTCTTATCCTTCAGGTAACAAAAACTGAGCTACGCAAATGAAACTACTATAATAAGAATCTGCCCTCTTCTACTCCATCTATTTGATGGGGGGGGGGAAGCTTTTCAAACACCCAAATGATCCCTAAAACTGATACAGTGAAAAGGAGATGGTTCATCACCCCAGGCTGATGACTGTTTAGCCAATTCTCAAAAATAAAAGGAGCAGATGGCAGGAGGAAGGAGATGGAGAGAAAATAGCTTCCCAGCTCAAAAAAAACCCAACCAAACAAAAAAACAAACCAGAATTTGAGATATACTAAGAACGGAATTGTAAAATTGCAGGGAAAAGAAACACTGTGTGATTATAGGGCATTGGGAGAAACATTTGATTTCCCTTAGCACTCGCAGCTGTTCAAAGAGGGGAGCTCCCAACAAAGAGGCTGTCTAATCTCAGGAAAAAGGAAAAAAATGTTAAACAAAATCTGCTCTAGGAAGTACTGGGTTGATGACAGAGGTTATACAGACAGCTCCGCGCAGGGATGGCTCCTCTGAGTGCTCCCCTGGGATAACTGAGCTGGAGCAGCTGCTCCTCAGTAGGGTGCACATGGTGTTGGAACAGGATGTGCTTTAGATAGCGTGGGGATAAACAGTTGTTGTGGAGCATCTTTAAATCCAAAGATCAAGCAAGTATCTAACGTCCCACAAAGTGCAAATCCAAAGTAACACCCCTCTTTCATCTAATCTCATCCATACAGCTGCCTTCAGCAATCCAGGATATGGAGAAGGGATTGTGACTGCTCATTCCTCTGCCTTGCTACCACTTTACCTTGTTGGGCTTTCTTGTGTTAAAGAAACTTTGTTAACGGTGTGTTTGCATTGAATTGTTATGTTTTGGTTGTGTTTTGTTTTTTTTAATTTCTCTGAACAGTTCAGGCTTGTTCAATCCATAAATTTATTCCTAACCTGTTTCTGTTTGATTTCAGTACAATGTGTGCTGCTAGAGTAGCAGAACAATGTATCCCTGAATTCATCTCCTTGATTTCTTGCGGCACGTTACAGAGAGACATTCTCCCAGGGCCCACAGGTCTGCAAGTCTCTCAGCAGCCGTAATATCTCAAAGACATCATGCCGAGGCACAGCAGGAATTTATCAGGCCAGCACGTAGGAGGCACACAGGGATGAAAGGCTTTTAGCCGCTCCCTAAAACCTCACCACTTGTACCTTGTTCTTTCAGAAGTACCCTCCATTCAAGGCAAATATATCCTTCTCTTTCTTTGTCAAGAGTACACCATTTTTCTCTAATTTTCTAGGCATCCAGTGAAGGTCCCCATAACCTTCAGCCTATAATGCTGCTATACTTCAGAGAGACTAACTCTGTTAATGTTCACAAGTTTTCTTTATTTGTCTGGAAATTTCTTTGGACCAAAGGATCCTCAACTGTTACTTTGTATAAAGGTTCTAAGAAACCTATGCATGTTTCCTGGGACTTCTTCAGCCCATCTTACGGAAGTAGTGGTAGATGATCCATAGCAATCAACCAAATCTATCACTATAACGGGAAAGTGTCTTTTCTGATGCCAAACTCTCTGCAAAGGAGACCAAACACATCTCATCAAGAATCCTATCTGCACCAAATCATCAACGTCTTCCTGGACATTATTAAATTTTGTAATATGACACAGCAGCACCTTGCTCTTATCATCACAAATCTCTATGACCACAGCCCAAATAACTACTGATCTACCTACAACACGTAGATGTTCAGCTAGTTATCCCAGCTGTTCAGAACTACCCTCTCCTGTGGTTGTGGTACTTATCAAAACCCAGAAATACTCCTCCACTTACTTGGAGTAATTGTTCCATTTCTTTCTCTTCTTCCATTAATCGTATCATCCTGATACCAGCAGCTCTGTGGGAGCCAGAGTCCTGCCTGTCTGCGTAAATCCCACCAGGATTTATGCCATCCCAGCAGTTGTGTGACTGCTACCAAAAGACACCCAGCTTGGACTCTGCCACCAAACACTGGTGCAGAAATAGAGCTGGCAAATGTAGAGAAACTGTGAATTGCTGCTGAACACAGCTGAATTCCTGAATTTTCTGGTAGAAATCCCTGAACACAAACAATATAAAAATCAAGGTTGCTATGGGATAAATCTCTAGAATGCTAATTAAGTTAAACTAGTGTTCTGTTTTGTGGACAAAGGGGCTAATTAAGAAGAATGCATTTCAGTCTAGAATTGAACCTTGCAGTTAAAGCTAATGAAATAATTTGCTTTTAACTTTATCATATGGAGAAGATCAAAGGGACTGACCAGGAAGCTCTGTTCTGCTATTAACCCTCAAACCCCAGCAGCTGAGCATTGTGTGTATGGGGCATATTCAGAATAGCTACTCATTGCAAATTGAGAGTTTCTTAACCGGCTTTTCCTCCAGTAACTCTTATTTATGGTTTCATTTTTCATTCTGTCTGAATGCAGGAAAATCAAGGAAGGAAGGAGCAAGCTGTAAAGTCTGAGAAAAGGAAGAAACACCTCAAAGTAGAAGATGCGAAGAGGCTAAAGGGAGAGTATGGGAAGAGCACTACATTTAACAAAAATTAATTCCGGTGGTGTTAGCTAGCCTTTTATTAATTAGGAGGAAATTATCTGTTTGGCTGGGGCTGGTCTAATACAGTGAGAATGATGTACGTATGGATGACATAGTTGTCAAGCAGGTAGTATAGACATCAATTTTCAAGTGCGTGTGAGTGATCAAAGAAATCATGTTAGATTTCTTTGTTATCTTTGTTACCGTGTTAGAGAAAATGTCATTCCCAATGAGTGAGTGAGAGGCGGGTGACACCTTGCTCTTGCTCTGAATAGTTGTTGGATGACTTTTAGAGGTATAGAAAGCTGCACGTACTTCAAGCTGTGCTTTGTCACTGCGGTGAGCAAGTTGTCTCATGTCTTACTGTTACCACAACATTTGGGTTTTTTCTGATTAGATTCCTTAAAGCCATTATATGTGTGCTTAAAGGAGCGTCTGTGCTTTGCTGAAAAAGGGCTGATTGATGTAACTGCAGGAAAGCATCTGCTGTGCTGGGCCCACCTGGGTGTGAAGCATTTCTAGTGCTAACATTGGGCATGTGTGTATTTTAAAATTTTATCTTGGAAAATGCCTGGCATATACACTTTTCTTGCAGATTTCTGCCAATAACGTTTGGTTATGATTCTTGATTCTGCAGAGAACCACTGCAAAAACGGCATTAGAAAATACAAGTGGAGTTTGTGTAAATATTACACTGGATGCCAAACCTTGGAAGACTTGTATCTGGTGTCTAAATTAATGGCTGCCTTTTAGCTCCTCTTTCACAGTTACTCATCTTTAGAAATACATTTTAAAAATACATACAATTAATTGAAAACTGACCAAACCAGTTTTCAATATTGTCTTGACAAGCTGTCCTGCAAATATGTTTTACGTCACTTGCAATTGTAACATGCTTAATGTAAAGCTCCCGATTAAAACAATAAACCTTTTTCCTGTAAATACAGAAAAGTAACTTAGTATATGGTAAAATAAACTTATAAAGTGACATTCAGCTGCTGTAAGGATTAAAGGTGTGCTTCAAACCTGTGACAAGAAGGAGCACCGGACTAGAAGAACCTTCTGCACTTCCAACCCGCAGTTTAGATGGAACTGTCATTATTTTTGGTCCTTTGCAAGAAGGTAGATTTAATTCTTGGGGTATAAACTTGAACATGAGAGAATATTTAGATTCTGAATTCTTTTTCAGTACCTGTTTTAGAAAACTGTGCGTAGCACCTGTGGCAATGCGAATCAGGCATTTTTTTAATCTATTTTAATCTCCATCAGGACATCATGATGTAAATTATAGAGAGTATCAGATCTGGCATAGCAAGATGTTGGGGCTCCTCTTAACATGCTTCAGTCTACGTAAAACCTTTTCTTCTTTCTTCTTTTTTTTCATCAAATAATTAGCAAATTAAGTAATTATTTTCTGTATTCGTTTTCTGAAGGAGGGAATGAAAAGACAATAAATCTGGTGGAACCCTAATAGCTTGTGCCTACAGGATTATCAAGGCCTCGTTCCGCAAAGAATTAAGTACAACCTTTAACTGTGGAGGTATCTCCCTTGAAGCCAGTGATACCCAGCACAGGGGGTAACCCTGTGTGCCCCAACCCTACGACCTTTCAGCCTCTGACCTTAACTCCCATCACACGCTCTGCCAGTGCCAATATCTGGTTTATCCAGTTGTCTGAGGATCGTTTCTCTGCAGGTGACAGATCTGCCACCGACAGTGCGCAGCAGCAAAGTCCCTTAGGGCAGGAAATAATCTCGCTCTCCCCGAGTTCAAACAGAAGAGGTGAGGACTCGCAGCTACTGAAAAATGCTGAGAACCAAGCTGAGTTAGAAATTGTTACCAAAATTCAAATGTATGGCATGATTAAGAGAACAGAGCAACATCCTACTTGACTCCATGTATTAAAACAAGCTTTTATGTGAATAAATTTTAAGATGCGATTTCCTAGAAGAGTTTGGTGACAGGCTGCTGCTGATACCAGAGACTCAGACATCTAGTTGGTTATTTTTAACTCCTCTGAACATGTTTACATGTGTATTTACATTACGATATTTTTTCCCATGCTTGATTATGGATTAAGCAACTACCCTGCTTTATTTTCTTCAGCTTTTCTTGCAGTAACTTCTGTAACTGAGCACTTAAATTCTTCAGAACTGTATCAGATACTTGCAAAGATCAAGTCTATATGTTATTTTGAGAGAAATAATATATAATATAGCATATATATGTTATTTCAAGAGAAATAACATATAGAGATTTCTTCAGCTAACCAAGTGGAAAAATGAGACGCTTCTAATACAAATTTGGGGATACAGCTAATGACCAGAATAAGCAACAGATCAAAAGCACTTAAGAACAAAAACTGAAAATATCTGGCAAGAATTTATGTATGTCACTCCAATACTGCAACTGCAGCAGAGAATGAAATGCTATTGAAGGATGAAGAGCAAGTACATTTTGACAAACAGTACAGGAGCATAACTACCATCTTTACATACAGAAACTAACTGCAAAAGCAGACCCACAGTCTAATTTCTTATGTTGATCTATTCGGGGTCAAATACAAGAGCTTGTCTGTGGCAAAACTCTTATTGTCTGTGCTTACGTCTGTAAGTAATAAATTCATATAAAACAAAATGTCATCGGCATAAATTGGTCATGAAATAGTAAAAGCGTCTAGTCCTCAAGAGCTGGGGAAATAAGCGAATGTTCTGCTGCTAAAAGCTTACTGCTTACTGTTGTATTGCTTGTATTTGCCTTTTTAAAGCTTGTAGTAATGGTTTAAAAACTGTGTATTAAGGACAAGCACAACTTTCAGTGCAGCGTTTACTTACAACTTCATTGTACTGCAGTATGTGTTTGTAATTCAGGATGTATTTCACTTTCGTATACATTCATTTTAGTAAACAGAGCTAAACAAACATACCTGAACCTGTGAGGCTTATTAGTTGTGGCTTTAAATCACGTACTAGCAAATAAGATCCCGAGCAACTGCTTTTCCTGTGCTGACTGTGAATACCCTCATTGTATTTTTATTTATTTTTAAGTACAACTGAAAGGACAGACTAGCTGGCTCTTAATCTCCTAAAGAAGATGGTGAATAAATGAGAAAATGTTTCTAATTAAGAAGCTTTTTTTCTATTGTATCTGGCAATATAAAACTGTTAAGCAGTTAAATAAATGCCACATGAATTCTAGACAACTGCAAAGATTTTTTTTTTAAAAAAAACCTTGACCTTGTGCCCTGGAGTTCAATGAGTTTGCCACAGTTCTCTTACTGGGAGCCTGGCAGGCTTCAGGCCATGCTCTCACAGGTGTAAAGGAGCATAACCATGTCACAACCCTCCTTTAATCTCTTTTTAAAATATACATCCCCCCTGCAGAATCTCCAACTTGTCATATAGGCTGGAGACGTGACTCAAATTTCATTTGAGCTTATTTCATTTAAATGGGTTTTCAAATCTTTCCACAGGCTTTATGCAATCTTATTTCAGTGCATATTATTTACTCAAACAGCTGAAATAATGTAAAGAAGCCTCTGGTTTTGGCATCAGGTATTTTTTTTTGGGGGGGGAGCAGAGAAAGATGCTGCATAATTCACCTATTAGAGGGCTCACCCTAGGATGCTAAGTAAAGAGACTAAACAAAGTTTCTGTTCACATCTCTAGTTAGGAAAAACAGATTTGAACCAGTGTCTGCCACATCACATCTGAGAGCCTGACCTCCTCTGCCAGTCTGTGGTGACAATCCAAATGAGATTTTGTGGGGCGTTTCCTCTAGTTCATACCTGATCTGATAGTGAAGCAGAATACCCAATGTGAGACCCCTTTCAGAGCTTCCCAAACTGAACTGAATTCTATGTCCCCACCCAGACGTGAGAGTGACTACAGAATTAGGTGGCAACTTAACAGCTTTTAAGTGTTGCTCAAGTATTCGACCTGAGCATCTAGAGGTGGATATGCACTTTTTGAGGGTTTGGGTCAAATTCTTCAGAAAAGACCTACAGCACTGGGACTTACACAGTTAGTCAAGTTGGTCTAACTCAAAGCAGTTGATGTTGAATCACTTTTGCCTAATCTCTTCTCAAAAATGCCCAAGGGCACAGGAATCCTGCAGCCTGGACAAACTGCTGCTGTGCTAAAATGCTGTCCTTAGGAGTAGTCTTGGAGCAAAGCTACTCTTATTCAAAGCTTCAGCTTCAAACTTAATAAAGCTTTATATGCTTTCAAGTTTGTCCATGTTTATCAGATCAGCTGGTCAGTCTAATAAAAGATGCAAACACTTTTCGTTCATTTAATTTCATTTCATTTCATTCTATTCACCACAGAGCAAACACGTATATCTACTCTATATCTCCCCTCTTGTAGTTTAAAGCCATCACCCCTTGTCCTATCGCATCAGGCACTGCTAAAAATGTGTTCCCATCTTTCTTATATGCCCCCTTTAATTACTGAAAGGCCACAATAAAGCCTTCTCTTCTCCAGGCTGAACACTCCCAACTCTCTCAGCTCATCCTCATAGGAGAGGAGCTCCAGCCCTCTGAGCATCTTCGTGGCCTCCTCTGGACCCACTCCAACAGGTCCATGCCTTTCCTGCACTGAGGGCTCCAGAGCTGGACGCAGTACTCCAGGTGAGATCTCACCAGAGCGGAGTAGAGGGGTAGAATCACCTCCCTCAACCTTTTGGCCACACTTCATTTGATGCAGCCCAGGAGGCGGTTGGCCTTCTGGGCTGTGAGTGCACATTGTTGGCTCATGTACAGCTTTTCACCCACCAACACCCTCAAGTCCTTTTTGGTAAGGTTAATCTCGCTCCCTTCAATCCCCCAGTTGCCCAGACCCAGGTGCAGGACCTTGCAATTGGCCTTGTTGAACCTCATGAGGTTCACACAGATCTACTTCTCGAGCTAGTTGACTGCCATAGTGGGAGAAACGAGGCTCAAACATCAGAAGCTCCCTTCTGGTCTTCTCTTCTGTTATTTATCACCTCCCCTGATCAATGCCAAGCACTCAGCTGGAGCACGCAGAGTGTTAAATCTTCCTTTCCTCCTTTTCCTAGGGGAAATACTGCAAATGCTGGAAATGAAGTAAACATCTGATCTGTTTGCCACCACGAATGCTTACAAGGTGCTGTAGTCTGGAACATGATCTATTCTATTTCTATACACACACATACATAAACTCATACGTGTGTGTATGTGCCTCGTGCTAACACAGCTGCGTGGCCCTCAGACTACTCCATGAGCTTACACCTTTCAAGCTGCTTTTTTTTTAAGGACATGGTGGCACGTGCCTGGACCTAAAGGACAGGAGAAGTGACACTGAGGGTATGGCTCGTGCACAGGGAAGGGGTTATGGGAGCACAGTCAGTTCCCCTGTCGCAGCAGAAAAGCGGGCATGTGAATCTGTCCCCGTGACACAGCTCCTCGCTTGTTTGTCTCGCAATGACAGTCCCGTGTTCTTTCAGTGAACACTCAGTGTGTGAGCGTATGCGTGGGTGTGCACGTGTGCCTCGCCAAAATGGTCTCGAGTGTCTCAAGCCACCAGGACAGGGTATGTATGTGCCTGTCAAGGGGGTATGTGCCAGTTCAGGAACAACAGTCAGATGTATTTTTGGCTGGCGTGTGTTCTGTCAGACTCCAAGTGCGCCTGCCCACGTCTCTCAGGCCAGAGGGTGGATGTTTGTGTCTCATGACCCGTGCGTGCTTGAGGAGCTTGTGTGCCTGTCCTTCTCCCACTGTTACATACCACGGGGTACTCTGAGTGTACCCAGGCATGTGTTAAGCTAGTCTGCCTGTGCCATTCTCTGTGTGTCTGACAGCTACAGCCCAAAATGCCTCAGAGCAACGTCTGTCTTGCAGAGACAGCAGCCTGTGTTCCTCGACTCAGCATCTGTCTGTCTGTCTAGCAATGACATAGGACTCTGTGTGTGTCTTACAGTGACACAGCCCCTGTACCCAAGACCAGCACCTGGGTCCGTCTTCTTGTGTCACTGTCACACACATCTCAGTGCTGCTTGTGCGTCTCCCAGTGACAGTCACGCACCTCAGGATGGCACGTGTCCGTATGTCCCTGTGACATGGCCCCACGGGCCTCAGACTGCTGTGACAGCCACACGCCTTGTACGAGCGTGTGTGGTGTCTCTCTGTCGCATAGCCACGTGCCTCAGACCCCTGACAGTGACACAACCACACGACTCACACCCTCGTGAAAGTGTGCCTTGTGGTGATGCAGACACGTGTGACCCAGCCCAAACTCTGTCTGTCCACCTGTACCCGCCGGGCTGCCTCAGACAAGCGGGTGACGCAGGCCCATGTCCCTCCGAGCTGTCTCTGTCACGCGTGCACGTCTCAGGACTGTGTGTGCCTCACAGCGCCACAGCCCTCCGGCCTCAGGGGTCGGGGTGTGCGAGCGTGAGGAGACTGCGTGTGTGGAGAGTGTGTGTTTGTGTGTGTGTGTGGAGATTGTAGGTGTGTGTGAGGAGACTGGGTGCCTGTGGAGACTCTGTGTGTGTGTGTAGACTGTGGGTGTGTGTGGAAACTGTGGGTGTGTGAGGAGACTGAGTGCCTGTGGAAATTCTGTGTGTGCGAAGAGA
>JAHREE010000118.1:1942379-1980180 GCA_033628505.1 Tringa tobata | reverse complement strand
AAAACCCAAACAAGTTACGTAAAAGTATAAGATTTAAACAGTTTGATGAAAACGGGAAATGTCTTACATGGCTTTGCTTTTGTATATTTTTGAATTAAATATAATACAAGGATGCTTAAAATTATCTGTTTGGCTAGTAAAAACCAAATTAGGCACAAAGGTGATCCCAAACAATAGTAATATCTTTTCAAAGAACTGTTTTCAAACATTAATTGTGAACATATTAGACAAATACAGCTAGTAATTTGTTCAGTTGTCCCTGTAAACTATGTGACCACATTAAGAAGTAGTCGGCTTAGTCCAGCTCAGTTGGTATGTACCATGAAATTTATTCTGCTTTAAAATGCATGGTACCTACTGAAAAGCTACAGATATCCTTGAATCTGAGATGGTAAATCCAAGGACGTTTGTATAATTAAGTATATTATGTAAATAAATGTTGTCATGTGAGTTAAATATTTAGAAGGTGGAGGAAGTATTTTCAGTTGGGACATTAAACTCCCAAGATCTTGAATCACCTTGGGGAGAAGTTTCTGTGGAAAAGTTAGCTAATGAATATGTATTATCAGGACTATGGCTACTTTCCCATCTTTATTTCTTCCCCCTCCAAGCTGTTTCTAGGAATTTAAATGCAGGTCTCATAATTGCTTTGGTGAGAAAAAAAATATTTAAAGTTTTACCTGAGGAGAAGCATTTCATATAGGCCACAGTGAGACAGTGCTTCCTTATGGATTTACTATTATTATTGCAAGAATTCATATTGTTTCTTCTTAGATCTGCTCTTGAGGGGTGCCCTGAGGCTGCTTTCAAGCTGGATTTGCTGTCCATCCAGAGAACTGGATGCAAGGATGGTCCCCAGATGCAGCCTCAGAATACCCTTTGAAGGATACAGGACTCTGCATGCGTGAGCGTGCCTGAAGGGTTAGTGTATTAACAACAGGCTAGGTGGCTTAGATGGTTTCATATGCCTCTGGGCACATCTAGATCATCTTTCTGTAGCCTGATGATGAGATTGGGATGGATGGAATGGAAGGCAGGTGGATCTAGAGGAGCTCTGAGCTCTCTTCAGAATGGTGTTCACTGATAATGTGTGTGCTCTCGGTGTGTATGAGACTACAGTGGGATTAGGAATGCACTGATTCAAGGAAAGTGTCTTCAGGGTTAGAGTTTAGGGAAGAAGTTGAACATTGCATAAAGTGAGGAAAATATGAGTAGTGATTATGCAACTTAAACTAAAAGTTATTTTAGGAAATATTAAAGGGTTTTTTCTGCAAATCTGGGAAATTGAGGATGCTTTTTAAAAAGATGCCATTTTAATAGCCTAAAATTTCATACTTTCAAAGCCAATTATGCAAGTAGGTAATAGTGAATGATTTTTGCCTCTCTTAGAACTCATACTGGTAAAGATATGCCTGTATGTACACACGTGAACAGTACTAACTAGAGTTCTCTCAGTGTGATAATGGTAGGTGATTAACTTGTAGGCCTAACCAGTGTGAAAGGATCTTTATTAATGGCATGTTAATGACTCCATAAAAAAACTCAGCATTTGGACCAGAATCTTGCTTGCTTCACATTCCTCCTAGAAACTAAGGAATGCGATTTCAGTTGTCCAGTAGAATAGATGGCTTAAACAAGAAACACTGGAAGTCTCCCTTATTAGAGACTTCAGAGAAAATGTAAGAAAAAGTTCCATCAGGATTTTTCCTGATACCCTGTCCCCTCTGTTTTCTGAGACATTGATGGAACCAGTGTTCAGTAGCTTGTTTTAGTCCCCAGTGAAATGAAAGTAGGGAAAGGTAGCAAATGAATGATCAAAAGGGGGATGTTTGTCTTTTAAACCAACACTTAAACTGGATTAATTCTTCATCACAGCAGGATACTCTTTGATCTAACATTTTTAAAGCTGCTTCCCCTTCCCCTTCTGAGTAGAATTTAAATTCAGGGTCAAATCTAATGAACTTTCTCAAAATACTAGTTCCCTACTATTTCTGTGGAAAGAAATAATTTTCATTGAACATTTCTCAAGTATTTTTAGCGTGTTGATTTCATGAGAAAAATCTGTGACAGCTAGACTGCTGCAGAGGAAATGAAATGGTATTTCCTGAGATGCTGGAAAGAAAGGCAAGCAGGCAAATGGGAATAGGGAATCCTTTACAGGAATAAGGGAAGCTTCAAAATATGTTAAATAAAGAAAATTCTGCATTAAAATTCTGGCCTCTTTAATTTTCCCGAGTTTTCAGGATTTAATTTCACAGGAGTCTCCATGTGTTGATCATGTTGTTTCTGTTTTTCTCAGAACCTGGGTTATATACATACAAACGAATTATGGAAAACACCATAATTCACTTCATTTTTCATATTAGTGACAATGAAATATGTGACATAATTTAAATATGAACTGTTAGTTCATCTGAAGTAATTGATTTTGTTCCACCTGTGTACTTGAAGCATTCTTTAGGAAAGAGGATGTTTCAGTATGGGTAAAAGATCTCAGGGTATTCCTGTAGATGATGCTGAACAAAAATTTGACAGGCTACCTTCCTTAAAATAGCAGATATGCTGGCATACATAGCTATATAAACAAGCAGAAAAAGTATTTCTAAATAAATTAATAACAACAGGCAGTTTAGGGCTGTTAAAGAACTGGGTAGCTTTGTTTATGTTCAGGTTATTAATGGAGATAATTTTTCCTCTAAATATCTCTTTCATCAAGCAAAGGCATTCGGAGGTAGAATGATAAAGGTTAATATTTTATTTTCTTATTGTTGCCTCCAGGGGCGTAGAACTATCATGTGGTGCTCTGCGGTATTTTTAATCCTTGCTATATTTCCAGGGAAGGGTACAATCAAAGAGTTCAACTGCAAATGTTTCATTTTGATGTTTCCTTTAAAAATAGGTTTTGTGTGTTTGTTTAAAGCTTCTAGCTGATAGAATATCAGACATGAAGGGGAAAGTTCTCTTTTTACCTAGCCTCTTAGTATGTTGTCATTGAACAAGAAGGCCTAATGTAATCTTAAGTAATTTGGATGCATATAATCATATTAATGAAGAGAGTTCTGGGTGTTGTTCAAAACTGCTTCAGAGGGTGATTTCTTCAGTGACAGCTCTCGTTCCAACTGTACATGTCTCACATCACCTCGTACATTGTTGTGTGGCTGCCTTCAAAACTAGAGCTTGTGGCTAGTTTTACCTACCCGGGTTTTAATTAGATAATTTCTCAGACCTGGTTTGGAGCACGATCAAACAAAATAGTCAACTGTCACAGCTGCTGAGGTGATGTGCTTCTGGAGGCACCACTGGTTTAAACCAGCTTTGTTCCCAGAAAGTTGTATATAGAACTGTAGTAACCTCACAGTTAACTGGGGACAGCTGCTGGTCACAGGTCTGGCTCTTTCCTTAAGCTGAGACTATGTAAAGTAGACATAATAATAACAACTTTTTACTTAACATGTTTACTGTACAGTTCTTTATGGGTGTAAATGGAAAAGGAAATGTCATGCATTGGCATAAATGGCATGATAAGTACTGTGCAGCTTTGCCAATAATGGTAAATTACTCGTGAGACACTTTCTCTTTCATAGTACAGGGGTGTGCCAAGAATGTCTAGGAATTCCTGTTGTACTGGGGAGTAAACAATTCTGCCTTTCCTGGTGAAGTTTTCTTGTGCAATAAATTGTTTTTCAACAAAACATCCGAAAGCATTGGAGGAAAATGCTCATAAACAATTTGATTAAAAATTCTGAAGGGGAGGAAAGAGGCAAAGGTTTTCCAACAGCTCAATGTGAAAGACACAAAAGATGTTGCTTGTAAATTAGTAGAATCCCTGTGCTAATAAGCATTACCTGCAGTGGGTTTGATCTTGGTTACTGAATGGACTGATAAAACAGCTGCTGCACAAATGCATGTCTTTCCTTCACTTCCTACTGAAACCAGTGACAATGATTCAGCAGCAGGGACTAGTTCAAGGCAGTTTTAAAGATTTATTTTTTTTTTTAATTTTTTTTTTCAAGCCTTCACTTGGCACTGCTATTCCAGTGCTGGATGTGTCAGACCTGTGACACTTCTAGCATCTGGAAATCTAGAAACAATCTGCCTGATGCTGTTGGCATTCCCTTAAGAACTGGCATTGAAGAAACAAGACCAAATTTTAAGAATGTGATTGCCATAAGAAGAGCTATTATTAAATTTGTTAAGCTTCTCATATTAATGTACTTTTATTTTTCACTAAATATGCAGTCACTTTTTAAAATGTGTCCTCTATCCAAGTCAGTCTGCTTTCAAGTTAAGAATTGGTTTTAAAAAGGGATCATCTGATGTTTTGAGATAGAAAAATTATAGTTGATGTTAATACTGAAGAAAAGCTGAGAAGCTTGAAAAAGGTAACAGTGCAGTGAAGGTCTTTTGTGGTTAAGTAGTTTGCAGTCGTTTGGACCGAAGAGGTATACCCAAGTCATACACCAAGGATGTTGAATGTTTTCTTGATGTAGTGAACGTTAACAAATAAGATTGAGAGGGACTCATTGGTGAGAAAAGCCTAGCAGTGTTTTGGTTTTGGGATACCATTGCAACATCAGAGAAAGGGTGAAGGGACATGCCCAACGCTTCTGATACAATATACAATGCAAATCACTGCTGCATATTACTGCCAGTTTCCTTATTTCCTTGTTTTAGTGTTTTGATGAATGCAAAGTAAATAACTATATATATTACTAAAGAATGCAAAAGAGTCTACAAATGATTGAATAATAAAACCTAAACATGGCAGAAATGCTAGACAAGAAGTTTTTCTGACTGATTTAGGTGCAAAACAGGGTGGTTTCTTTTATTCCCCTGTTATCCTGCTGACATGGTGGGACAAAGCAGTCGCACATCGTCGTGACTGTCCCTATTGATCCTGGGCTGCTGGAACTGTTTGCAATGGGGATTAAATGAGGGCAGTTCTATGTGATGGTTACGTGGATTTACAGGGGCTTGTTGGCTACTGGTTTTCTCTGTGTGTATGTATCATGTGTTGCTCTCCTTTCAGTGAGATTTAACCCTAATATTTAGTATAATTTCTCCCTACAGGATAAAGTAGCGTATAGAGACTTTAATCTCCTAATGATTTAGTGCTTGATGATCTTCAGTGAAAAGATTGATGACCTTGGAATCATGAGTGTTCAGTGACTGCAGGACTGTCGTTTTTGATTTCTCTAATGTTTGGGAAGGTTGATAATCCTGTTTGCATACATTTGTATAGGCATATTTTAAAGTAATTTTTTGCAAGATTCCTTGCAAAAAAATTAGTTTTATTTTGGTATTCAACGCCGGAGGGGACTCATTAAGTGTGAGTGGTTTCTTTAGCTACAATACAGAAGTCCACCCTTTCAAAATTGAAACTTTTTTGGTAGCAATCCATCGCTTACAAGGTATTTTATCCAAATTCTATTTTTCATTTTGCTTAAATGTACTTACATGCTACACTATATCATTTTAGGCTTTAGAGCAACATGGTAACATTGCTATTTTAAACTGGCTTCTCCTTTGGGCATCAGTGAGATCATCTCAGGACCACCAGGATTATAAATACTGTATGAGAAGGTCAGGTTTAAAGTTTCCAAATCTCCATAAGAAAGCAAGCTTAATTTTCAATCCCCTTTATAAAGCCTGATAAATTTATTATCCTCTACAAGCATCAAAAGAAAGCAGCTGAAAATTAAGCTGGAATGACATCTGTTCCGTTTGATTCCTGTTGTAACTCACTAGCTGTTGTTAACTTGTTTACAGATATAAGAAAAGTTATGTTCATATCCTTGGATCGTATTACTTCCCACAGGGATGTCACTACGCTTCTTCACAAGAGAGGACTAAAGATGAGCAGACAGGTCGAGGTTTTTCATGTTTGATTTCCTTTATTTTAGGATTTTGCTAACATGAGTCAGAATGTTTTTTCCACTGTAGCATTTTCTATCAATATACCTTGAATTCGTTACTTTGTTTCCATCTTCTACTGAAGTTAAGCTTGTGTTTTGTTGTAGTGGTCTGTCAGTAGATTATTTTCAAGTGTTTGACAAAACTTTAAATTCAGTTTGAGAAAAAATAACTAGAGAAGATAAGTTTGAGAGAAGACAACACTGAGTGCTGTTTAAGATCTGAGTTGAATTAGACCTGGTTTTTCAATTTGCATTTTTCAGATATTTAGGAAGACCAAGGTATTCATATAAATTAGGGTTGCTTTTCTTTTGTAGTAAAGGAAAAATAGTACATCTATTGCGAAATATGATACAAGCTTCAGTTTTTGATACTTGCGCTATAAATGATTTTGCATTTTTTTTAAAAAGGTCAAAAATTTTGCTTAGCTCTTCTTAAGAGTGATTGTGTTTATAGTCATACTAGCTATCTCACTAGGCTTTAGAAGGTCTCCTTCCATGGGAATTCATGAGGTTTTGAAGAGATTGCTATTTTAATTGGGAAGGTGGGATCCTGTGGACTGTGTTCATTCTATGAGACAGTGAGAAGGGACACAGCAGGGCCAGGCTTGAACAGATGGAGGAATTGGACATAGCAGTTCTGTGCAGAGTTGCTCTTCCTTGAAACTGTTATTGCAGACATCCTTTGGGAAGAAGAGCAAGGCAAACTAGATTTGGCTGCTGATGATCAATGTCAGGAGATAAATACTTGCAACTTACTCCAGCTCCTTGTCACCACCATAGCTTTAAAAATCACTGCTCCCTCAGTTCTTCTGGTCTAAGTATACTTTGGATTAGTTCCTAACTTAACTCTTTCCAATGGCTTGGGCTTTAAAAAAAGAGTTATGATCCACTTTTTGGAACTGAGTTGGAGTGAGTTGGGTGTTATCAGGAGATCGTTTAACTGGAAAAAAAATAGCAAGAAAAAGCTTCCAGTAAAGGAAACTGTAAGAAGCATCTGTGGCAGCAACCTGCTGACTGGAATATACAGCACTTCCAGTCATATGACAACAGCTTTCACACACGGGGGATTTTGTGACACTGTGTCTAAGGGGCTGAATGTTCAAAGCACTAAATGCATTGTGTTTGTCTGTGTTCGATTTTTTTTTTTTTTTTTTTCCTTAAACTAGTGATGTTCTAAACTCATTTGTACTACTGTAAATTAGGAGAAATACCATGAAAGGTATCCCATGGCAGGGGGGCTGGAACTCAATGATCTCCAAGATCCCTTCCAACCTGAACCATTTGATGAAAGGCAATAGGTTTATATCATTATAAAGTTCACTTCAAAGCCAGTTATGCTGCCAGCACTTATAAGCTACGTTTATTCAAGTTAGTTCCAAGCAGTTGCTAATTTAAGTTAGAAAGAGCCATTGTTAATTAAATTGTAAAGAAAAAGAAGAAACAATTTATGTAATGGTCCTCCTTTCTTATTCGGAATCACATATGAAATGCTATAAATGGAAGAAAGTGGCTCAGTCCAGATAAGAAGTATGTTACAGTTTCACAATATGATGAGAGGTATTTGGCCTGCAGATTTAGTTGAATTTCAGAAAATGTTTTGTTTCATCAGTGGATGGAATTAGCAGAGCTGGGAGACTTAGTGTGAAAAGAGGTAGACAGGAATCATAGCATTTGTTTTCAGATGCAGACTGCCCAACCTGTTGGTTTGTAGCTGGTATTCCAATTCATAGATTATAAATTCATAGATTATAATGCCAGAGGGGATCATTTTGTAATCTTGTCTGAGGACCAAGGACACAGTATTCTAGTAGCAGTTGCACCACTGCCAAAAGGAGAGGTAATACAATCTCTCCACTCTATATTCCCATTTATACATGCGAGGTTTGCTTTAGGCATATCAGCCAGTACTGAAGCTGTGTTCAGACACCTCCATGTGCTTCCTAGCATAGAGCTCTCCTGTCTAAAGTTTGGGCTACCTTTTTGGTTTTAATTAATTTATTCTAAACTTAGTCATGCCATTTTAGACACTTACTGTGTATACCAATTGGCTAAAGAACTCAGATTCCTGGTACACAGCTCAAAGGGTAGTTGTGTCAGCTGCAGATACTCAGTAACAAGTTTCTGGTTTTTTCCCCCATTGTATTGACTAACGTTGCTAACTGGAAGAGGGTGGGACCCATCAGAAACATACCTGTTTTGTGTTCATCCTCTACTTATGGTTTGAAATTATGATCAGGTTTTAAGGCATTTTATATGCACTCTGGTGATTTTTGGTATCAGTCTAGTTCGTTAATCAAAATATGTTTAGGCATTGTGAGGAGCACTGAGCAAATGAAAGATGAGCTAACCAGTGGAAACCAGCAGAGTATCTGGAACCCACCATAAGCAGAATTCAGTCTCCTGCACAAGAGCATGCAGAAACTCATCTGAGCATCAGGACAGATTTCATTCCTATTCAAACATGCATCATAAGGCTGACTGGGAGGAAAGAGTTCCTGCTGCAGATACTCAACAGCCTCACTGCTGTTCCAAGTAGAAATTCTGTTTCTGCCTTGGGATGTTACAACTACAGAGGATAAAGTGATGATTTTAAACACAATACTGAACAAAACACCAGCCTTTAAATGGCTGAGCACTTTGGAAGGTGGATTTGTTTCTTCCTTTTTGTAAGTTCTACTAGACAGATAAATACTACCTGTTCTTTTCTGCCAAACTGTTAATTAATTCCCTGAAAGGTAGTGTTTGTACCAGCCTACAGTTGTTAATGCTGGTTAAGATGTAATAGCTTCTCAGTTTAGTGTTTTGATGCAATTCGTGTGGAATAATAATCAAAGTACATCACTTCAGTGCAAGAATCCAGTATCACAAGTAGATCAGCACATAAGAAGCTTGGAAATGTATTTTCTTTTTAAATAAACTGTTGTGCTGAAAAAAAACCCCTGAGAATGTTTTATGAGGTAGCTTAAATTCCTCTAGCTTCTTCTGGTACTGGGACAATATGTAACTTTACACTTGGATTATTAGAAGTCTGAAAATAGAGATTAAAATCTTCCAGGAAAAAAAAAAATCAAATTTTTATTTCAGTCCAATTTAAACATTCTTTAAAAACAATTTAAAAAAATGCCAAATGTTTCCTGTTGGTTAAGTCTTGAAAACAACATGTTGCAGTTCTTACTATTAACTTAAGGTCTGTTTTCCAATCCTGGAATGACAGGCATTTTCGGTTGTTGAATTTAAACCGTGTTGCTGGTGGTCTGCTGGATATTAGAAGAAAGGAGGTGTAGCTTGCAGCACCACAAGGTAATAGAGCATTCCTTAGGCAAAATACATTAAATTATACATGTTTAATGCTGTTAATAGAGCCTCAACTTCTAACGCTTTCAAAGTTAATAAAAAGTGATTAGTTAAGCAATGTGGGTACTTTCAAAAGGCTGAATACTAATTTTTCCACTGCAGGCTATGAATGACATCAATGGAAGTTATTTTTTTCTTAGGTGCCTGATTTAAATGTGAAGAACTTCTAACACCTACCAAATACTGTTAGAAACAAGCATTTCTCTGCTCTGAACCTTCAATATAGCTGATATGGAGAACAACAGCCATGGCTGCACAGTTAAAAAGTATTGCTGTATATTTAAGGGGTTTTGTTACTATAGTAAGGTATCTGTTGTCTTTGTAAAAAACATATACTGTAAAGTACATGTTGTCTTTGACATGCTTAATGTTTTCTAGTCCTCAAGTCCAGCTTCGTTATTGCAGTTTGCTGTATTTGATAGCCCCAATCACCTGCACCTGGTAGAAATCCTGCATTTGGTACAGTTTTAATAGTCATTAGAGATTAAAGTGGTTTAACAGAAGAGACCCAAATGCTACTGAAGGAGCAGTAAGAAAAGCTTGAGGTTGAAGTGGAGGCTAATGTTAAAGCCTTTTGGAGTTTCAGCAGCTCACTTGATGGTTCCTTCTTGGGAACAGAACTTGCCACACCAGAGTAGTTTAGTGGGAATGCCCAGGCTTCCCAGATTTTGGAAGTGAACTCTAATTGTTATTTCTGGTCATGCCATCATTTTGCAATGTGGGTGATGCCAAAGTGGCATTGGTGAATTATCTGTCAGAAGTTGTTGTCTTTGTTAGAGAAGTTTTTGAAGAACAACAAAAGGAGGCAGATACCATCGCTAGAGACCTAGAAAAGTGCAAATGATGAAAGAGAAATAAAATCCAGGTGAGATCAGTGGTGCACAGCAGAGATTTTGTGAGCTGGGTCTGGATATTAAACAGAAGCTCGTTAAGTAGAGCTGCATTTGAAGCAAGAGCCAAAGAAAGACACCAAAGGTCTCTTGATCCAAGTGGAGGCATCCTGAGGGTCCATATAAGAATACACTCAGAATACACTTGTTTAGGAAATGCAGATCAACATAAGCAGAGCACAAAAATGGTTCCAGAGCTGTCAACACTAGTTTCAAATTTGAGAAGTGCTGTTTTATAAGCTCTGTCACTGAATTCTTGATTTATATTATCTGTCCAGAGGGACTGAAAGTGGATTCAGGGATTTTGACAATTAAATGATGTATCAGATCTGATGTTTCTGTGCTGCAGCAGTTTTTTTTATGAATGCCAGCTTTCACGGTTGACTGATTAATGTCCCTTTTAAAGCATTTTCTGAAGAAAGATACACCATTTGGGTATCAGTTGTTAAGGAAAATTTCCAAAAGCGTAAACTGTCTTTCATAAACATTCTCATACTGGTATATCCCACCTCCTAAAATTTTAGGACACAAGAAAACTCTTCTGACTCTAATTTAGGAGTTCTGTTTCTCAGATTGTGAGTCCTTAAGCCTGATTGCATTTGTTCATAACTGTGTTGATTAAGAAAAGCAGAATATAACTATAGTATTAGTGACAACAAATACTTTTGAAGGGGCCTGGTTCCCCATTTTCCCAGGAAATGCAAAAGTTGTTGTTTGTAGCAGAGATTAAATGAGTGTTAAATTGAGTCCATTCTTCTAAAGCTTCCATCTTGGTGTTGTCCATAGGCAAGGAGAAAAGGAAAGCTGATTGTCTCAAGCCTGATACAGCTATAATAAAATAAACTGGTGTTTCAACCAGTGCAATCCATCCAGTCTCAGACCTCTTAAGTATCATGTGAAGGAGTCTTAAATATCATGTAAAGGAGTCTCTGCCATGATTTATTAACCTGCTGGATAGTTCAATACCTTTAACTAGATCCAGGTTCCTACAATTGGCTACTTCTATGTGAGAGGCAACCTAAATACCCAGGATGGGTCTGTTTTCTTCAGGATTCTCTGAAGAAAAAGTTATAACTCTGCATTAATGAGGCACCTGAGAGTCCTTCCCAGCCCAAGGGTTACCTACCCAGCCAATTGCTAAATTGGATGAAATTTGTGTGTGTGCCAGCTCTTCTGTTACAGCTCCCGCTCGGCTCTCCTTTAGCAGGTTTATCTGCTTAAACTTCATTGTTGAGCTCACATCGTCCAAAACATGAGAATTACTTTTGTCATATTTATAGTAGCTTCTGCCATGGTTCCTGCAATTGCTCTTGCTCTGTCCTGTCCTGCCTTGACTCCATGGTGTCATTCTGCTTTGTAACTCTACAGTCCTTCAGCCCCCTAATCTTCCTGTCTGAACCCTTTTTTACAATACTACAACATCTCAAGAACCTCTAGAATGGAGAAAGCAGTGACCTAAGACATGAATGTATAAACAAAAAAAAGATCTGCTGAGAGTTTAGAGGGGTAGTATAAGACCATTAATCTTCTGATGTTTCTTTCTGTTGCAGGGTGGGAATAACGCAGGCCATACTGTGGTTGTTGATGGGAAAGAATATGATTTTCACCTGTTTCCTAGTGGCATCATTAATGCAAAGGCAATTTCTTTTATTGGTAAGAGAATTGTTGAATTTATGAAATAAAATAACATTACATGGTGGGCAGCTGCAACCATATTTTGTAGTAGCAAACGAACGAAAATATACAGGTGACTGGGAGTCAGATTTGCTTCCTTTTATACTTTCAGAAATACAAATGTTGTACTTTGATGATACAAAACCCAGCACTTAGGCTAAATAAATAATATTGTTTATCTCTGGCATCTCTTTACTGACTTTCCAGAAATAACTTCCAGGTTACAGGGCTCTGGAAGGTCATTATCCAGTCGTCTTTTTTTTCATGTTATTAGCTGTTGAAGGTGATGTTTGTATTTCACTGTAAAGCTATTTGATACAAATGGCATTGCAAAAAAGTTTTCATTGCTTACTGGATATTAAACTCATATTTAAGTGATAGGCAAATTTAAGTCTTACACTTGTCCAAAATCATGGTTCTTTCTGTCAGAAAAAGCATATATAGACTGTGTGAGAAATTAGCGTAAATTTTAGTGAGTCATAGAACTCACTAAAACATAGTTGCAACATAGTTGCAGTTTTGTTCCATTTGATGATTTCCAAACAGATGATTGAAATGTACATATTTTATTTTTTTTCCCTCTGCTAAATACAGTGTACTACCTTGTTTTCCTCTTTCATCCGGTCAGTTAGAAAAGACGATAGCTTAAGTTATCCTAAATTTAGGCTGAGACAGGCTTTTGCAGATATTTCTGCTCTTCCCAAGAAGGAAGGTGCAGCTGTTTCCAGCCCACTCCATCACTAACACTCCACTTCTCATCTGTAATGCTCTGTATTCCTTGTGCCTTCTATATTGTAGCTCAGAAGCAGGGAGAAGGCATTGCTATTGTATCAAGCATTGTTTGAGCCAAGTTTAAAACAAATATGTGAATATTGAAGGAAGTTTAAATACTGTCACACAAGCTGTTTGTCAGTGCTGTAAGGCTGCAGACTTCTTTGAGCTCGTACCAGTGAACAATTGAGGCTGAAGTCGTGGTGGTGCAAAGTCCTACCACAAAGAAAGACAAGAATCCGCTTAGCTCAGCTGGCTTCAGGGCAGGCCCCGCATTCACAGCTGAAACAAGTAAGCTCTGTTGTTTCTGATTGTATCAGGCTTGTAGCTGCTTACCCAAAACGAGGGTTTATCCAAAAAATTCTCCAGATTGCTTTGTGAGAAACTTTAGTCTTACTTTATAAATAAAATTTCAGACTGCAAGTGTTTACATGCCTTTACATCCTAAGAATGAGTGGTTTATTTCTTGCTTTAAAATAAATCATTTATGTTCCCAAAGGTAATGGAGTGGTTATACATTTACCAGGCCTGTTTGAAGAAGCTGAAAAGAATGAAAAGAAAGGTTTGTATCGAGTAATTTTTAACCTTTATATTGGCAGCCAGGTTGACTTTTTTTTTTTACGCCTTTGTTTCTGACCATAAATATTCAGTGTAATAACATTCCGGATTTTGAATGGGGAAAGCAGTATTTAAAATGTTGAATTGTGTTACAATATTCAGACAGATCTTCAAAAGCAATCTTTTTCATGGGTTTTCAGGGAGTTTTATGGCATTTGATATCACCTTAGGTAGAAAATAAAATACTAAAGTGTGTGGCAAAGCTCCCTTTGACCTCCAACTGTGATGATTTAACCCAGAGTTTCTGCTTCCTCATTTCTGTGCCCAAGTGTAAACTTAGTTCCTTCTGCTTTGAGTGAAGCTTTGGACCAGGTGACCTTCTAAGGTCTCTTGCATCTTAAATTCTTTTATGATTCTATATGCATAAATTCTCTATCTTCTGAGGCACAAATGGAGTTTAAGTGATTTATCGTATAGCAAATTAAACAGGACTCTTTCCTTGAAATAAGAATTGTGTGTAAGCCACAGCATTCTGGCATTAAGAAGTGAGTATCTTTGTCCCATACCAAAATGAGAAAGCAGAAAAAGTAAAAAATGATAGAAGTTTGTTAACAAAAACACTGTTGATATTTGATATTCACTTACGTTGTAACTAAAAATTTACTAAAAGTAAATCTCAAAGTTTAACCAGTCAGCACAGCTGAAATCATACTTTTCTTTATATTTTCTGCCAGGCTTGAAAGATTGGGAGAAAAGACTGATTATATCAGATAGAGCACACATAGGTAAGTGATGATTGAAGGGGCAAAAAACTCATAAATGAGTTTATGGTGCTAAACTACATTATTACTTCACAGAGCAGTCATATATGTGATCTAATACGGCTTCTTTGCATGTTTCGTATCTGAAACATAATAATGGAATATGTATCCACTAAAGTGCCATGTTTTACATGTTTTCACAAAGTCCTAGCTCTGTTTTCACATAAGGAGGTCTGTGCACTATCAATGATAACAAGGGCACTTAGTCTTGAAATCATCGATGTCTGGGATTTAAAGAGGAATGTTTTTCTTCTTTTGGTTTCCCACCGTATCCATTTGACTTCCCGTTGCAGTGTTTGACTTTCACCAGGCAGTAGATGGGCTCCAGGAAGTGCAACGTCAAGCACAAGAAGGAAAAAAGTAAGTATTTTTAACACCATCATTAATAATTATGCAAATATGAAAAATTGATGTAATTTTGGAAAACAGAAATGCAATGTATCTCTAAAGAGCCTTCCTGATGTTATGAACTCTCTGACTCTGTTCTGCTCCTGCTTATATTAGTGAACAAACTGACGTATTACTGAAAAGGCAGGGTATGAGTTCTTACATATTTCCATTTTCCAGTTCTCTGCAACACATAGAGACATTTTGAAATTCCTACCAAATCTTCAAAACTAATTTCCATTAAAATGACATTTCCAATCCAATTTTGATATCAAACTAGTGATGCTCCTTTGAATCAGGTCTGAAGTTCCACGCTTGTAAACATTTATTCACTTACACTTCATGGAGATATTAGCTTCTATTTTAATTTTAATCTTACACTTTAGCACGGTATTCAAACTTTGTTATTCTGGTTTCTGAAAGAACAAAGGTTTATGTGAACATGCTGTATTTTTCTCTCTGTTAGTCGCCTGTTAGTTTTTAATCCCATTGGAAAATTTCAGCCAAACTTAACATACAAGTAGAGATCTCAAAATTGCTGTATTTCTAAAATGCTCTTGACGATAGGCATGCGGGTAGGGAAACAATTTCATTTTTATCCTTTTCAAGATAAAGGAAGAAAGACATTTTTTGAATGAGGGTAGTGAAACACTGGAACAGGTTTCCCATGCCCAGGGGGTTGGTAGATGTCCCATCCCTGGGCATTCAAGGTCAAGTTGGACGGGGCTCTGAGGCTCTGAGGAACCTGATCTAGTTGAGGATGTCCCCACTCATTGCAGGCTGGTTGGGCTAGATGGCCTTTAAAGGTCCCTTCCAACCCAAACTATTATTATTCTATAGGAGGCAGGATGAGTTTATAGGGACAGAAATGACATGAATAATGGCAAAGCCACAGGAAACCAGTTAGATTGCTCACAGAACTGTGTTTTATTTACAATTAGAGGCACTGCTGCAACTGTGAAAATGTGAAAATAACATTTGTTTCCTATTGGTGGTGCAAAGGGATGTATAGTAGTACCACGGGATAGTATAGTTTCAACTAACTTTGTCTCAGCCAGACCAAAGGCTTAACGCTTTAGTGCGTACCATGAATATTAGCAATATTTATGCAAATCCACTGAAGCGTGAAAGTTGCTGTGCATTTGTTATTACTATAGAACTTTAGTCATTTTTCTAATGTCTTGGAACTCCTGCCTGGTATATTGAAGTGCTGTAACAAAATTACTTAGCATAAAGTGTGTTTTTGCTTATCGTGTTAAATTTATGCTAGAGCATATTATACCTATACATGTTGGGGGTGTTTCTTTTTAATTAGTATCGGCACAACAAAGAAGGGGATTGGACCAACATATTCTTCCAAAGCTGCACGAACAGGCCTTCGAATTTGTGACCTCCTTTCTGACTTTGATGAATTTTCTTCAAGGTACAACTATTTTCATTTCTAAATATTATTTTAAAAAGAGTGATACCTTTTCACTGACAGATTTGCTTTTAAGGAGATGTTTTTAAATATGTGTCTGAATTCTGTAGATAAATTGTCTAGAAGGTGAAAGAAAAACTGGAAAGAATGTGTGTATATTTCCTCTACTTCAGAGTTTCTTATAATTTAAAATGAAATCTAGTACATTGGGAAATGCTCTAAAGTTGAGGTATTGAAGTTCTGGGTATTTTCTCTCTATAGCTCTCTGCATATACTGTGTATAATGGAAGCTGAGTTCTTCTTGCCAAAGGTTCTGTGAACTCGGAGTGTTCTTCATAGTTATGATTTCAATATTTTACAGATTTAAAAATCTGGCACAACAATACAAGTCAATGTTTCCCACACTGGAAATAGACATAGAAGGACAATTGAAAAAGCTAAAGGTAAGGATTTAACACTTAAAATATTTGTTCAATTTCCAGGAAAATATAGAAGAAAACAGTAATATTTATTTTAATTAAAAAAAATCATACCAGAAGTACTATTTACTAATTAATTCTTTAAAATTAAAAATTCATATCTTCATTATTATAAAACTGTTTAATAAGCACTAGCTATGCTTTGTAATAGAATATTCTTTTATTGTGGGCATTATATAAATTTGCTGCATGATCTAAATCTCCTATAATACTTCAATTTTTTTTTACATTTTTTTAAAACAGTTATTTTACAAAAAATTATTTTACAAAGTAATTGCTGTATTAAAGTAGCCAAGAGAACACAGGGTGACACATGCAGTTAGCAGCCTCTAGCCATGACTGGGCTAGGCTGTCTGAGAGGCTTCCATGCCTACTGAAGAATTGTTGGTGGAAGCTGTGTTTCAAGATCCTGGTATTATAAGAAAAATGTCTTTTTATAAATAAATTCAGAAGAGCCACTGGTAAAACATATTCTTTTGTGAATATGTAAGAAAAGAGGATGCTAAAAAAGTCCATTATCTTTCCCAGGTTTTGTCTGTTATTTGTTCAGAGCTGATGCCCTTCCTTTAAAGATACTTCTTAATATTTGTTTTAGGGATTTTTGTTTTTCTTTTGGAGCTTGCACTATTTCTAAGTCCCACTGTCAGTGTGTCTAGAGTATAGACACACTATATAGAGACTAAGTCAACAAAATGAGGTAGGTATACAACATCTCTGTGAATAGAAATGATACAGAAATCGTGGTATTCTAATGCCATAACAAGTCATGTTTTCTTATGCAAGTGTTTCAATACATTGATTTGTTTTCAATAGAAGATAAGCTAATGGTTGGATTTTTCAGGTAAAGCAGAGTTATTGAAGCTGGTGCATTAGTTGTTATCTGTGTGTTTCAAATGTGAACCCAGAATTCCCTCCTTCTAGCTGTTCTCTGGGGAAGCTGACAGTTCTACTCAAATTTGCAGGGATACGCTGAAAAAATAAGACCCATGGTTCGAGATGGAGTATATTTTATGTATGAAGCTCTTCATGGCTCCCCAAAGAAGATTTTAGTTGAAGGAGCCAATGCAGCGTTGCTTGATATCGACTTTGGTGAGTTAAACCCTAAACTCAATTGAACTCCGAAGAGGTTAGTTTTATTTTGATTAACTTCATTTTGATTTGTGTTTATATCAGCCTTATAAACCACAGGAAACTAGAGAACCAAAATAGTCTTTGCTTTCATAGGAACAGATCTCCCAAAAGTTAAAGCAGAGTAAGCCAGAGACTGTATCATTAACAGGATTGTGCTTAGGGTTCAAATATTGATTTTTACTGAAGTTTATTCCAGTGGAGTTGAAATTTCACTCCAGATATTCTTATCTTCATTACTTCAAAATATGTGTGCGCGTTGCCATTCGTTCCAGGAAGCCACTGCAGCGTTGCTGAAAATAATTCCTCTGCAGGGGAGGAAAGATTAAACTGGTGCAGATAACCTGTAAGTCTGGCTTCTTCACTTGACCTCTGCTCTGCTCTCGTACCAAAAGTCTAATTAAACTAATTACTCAGTACTCCGTGAAGATGAAACAAAGAGCTGGAGAGATGCTCCAATCCAGAGTCATGGTGTAGAGATCATGAATGAGCTCTGAAGGCTTAAAAAATTTGCTGCAGTCTCAGAGCTCCTTGTGCAGAGCACTGGGAATGTCAGACTGAACTTTTCACCAGGCTCTCTGTGGACCTTGCGGAAATGCTTTGTGAGACATATGACAGTGAAAAAAGCTTTACTCAGCAGCAGCAGCATCCTGTAATAGATCCTGTGCCTAATGGCAGTGGTATTGAGATGCTTTTAAATGTCTCCCTTGTGGGCAGTCCTCAGTGGAAGTTGCAAAGGATGAATGCAGAAAAGCTTACGGGATGGAACAGATCACACATCCTGGATGCCTCCTGAAGTATACTTAAGTATAAGAAAGTAGTATTGCTTTCTTATTCGTCTTGCTCGCTAATAATACACTTATGCAAATTCCCAAATAAGTCAGCTGTTTCAGTGGGAAAAATCCTTCATTTTGAGGGGATTTTTGTGGATCTTATTCGCTACAGAAAGAAGCAATTTGGGGAAGAGCAGCTTAATTTATTCTCTTAAAAGCAAAACAGGGATGTGTAGTAAGAAGAACTTGCCCTGCTCTTCGGCTGCTGTTTCAGTTTAGCTTTACACCCAAACACACAGGTGAAAAATTTTCTTTCAACTTGTAAAGGAAAATCAGTCTCTGTTTCTTGTTGGTGAGGGTTGTGCTGTTGTGTGTTTCCGACAGGCACGTATCCTTTCGTGACTTCATCCAACTGCACCGTAGGCGGTGTCTGCACCGGACTTGGAATTCCTCCCCAGCACGTTGGCGATGTGTACGGTGTGGTGAAGGCGTACACCACTCGGGTGGGAATCGGAGCCTTCCCTACCGAGCAGATCAATGTAGGTTTAATGTTACAAAATGCAGTATATATGGTTGCCAAAAAACCAGGTCAATGGAATGGGGTAAGGGTATACCAGGGATAAATAAACACCGTAATAATAATGCCAAGCCATCGCGCTCTCAGAGGAGAATTACATTATGAACTTAAGGTATTTTCCTTCATAAAAGTGAAACACAAGCGATGATCTTACATTACAGTGACCACATTTTTCTTGTAATGAATGATGCGAAAACAGATTTCATTGTTTTAGGTAATATTGCTAGATGCATTTGAGTGGCAAGAGTTTGTTGGAGACTGGAACTGTCAGTGCGCTGCAGGAAAGCTTAAATTATAAGATACAACTTCTGTGCTTAACAGCCTGTGTTCTGTGCGATTTATAGAATAAATGGGGGTAGTGAGTCAGCCAGTCGTGCACCAACTGAGCAATAAAAAGAAGGGGAGAGATTTTGATTCTTTTAAACTGTCTATTGTATTTTCATTATCGAGAAATTAGAAAGCTTGGGGTATTGATTGAGCTATACATGCAGCAATCCCCAGGTCAGTCATCCAAATCTAATCTAAGGATTTAGTCACTAAAATCCTTTCTCTAATGGCTCAAACGAACTGGGGATTTCCTTTATTTTTATGAATCACGAGCGTAAAGTTTCTTTCTTCTTCATTTTTAACACATTAGAAACGCTGGCAGACTGATGGGAACAGCTGGCAGTCTCATACGGTGGTAGAACCTTGACCATGACCTCCTTGGCATTGTCAAGGAGTCTGTTGACCTACACGTTGTACGAATGTTGGTGGTGTCCCAAGCAGTTACAGTGTCACCCCCAAAAACAATAGATGCCAGAAGATCAGACAAAGAAAGAAAACACAAACAACATTAAAAACAGAGCTGAATTTCAAGGAAATCTTCCTGTGAGATAGAGAAGAAAGAAAGGTGTCTCATTGTAACATGAAATAGTCACATTAAGGAAGTATTCTGGAAATGCTAGTGATTGAAATGCAGAAATCCTGTGTGTGAGAGGCTTTACTGTCCACCGAAGTCCCCTCCTAATAAAAACTTGATTCTTTTCTTCCTACAGAAAAGCCTTGGAATTGAGCAACTATGTTTTTCCTGCTATTTGTCTGTATTTGTTTAGACTTGGTTTTCCTGCTATTTGTCAGTGAAATGCCATCAGCATTCTTTCTGTCCTCTTTTAGGAAATTGGAGATCTTTTACAGTCCCGTGGCCACGAGTGGGGAGTAACTACAGGCAGAAAGAGACGCTGTGGCTGGTTAGATCTTGTCATTTTGAAATATGCTCATATGATCAACGGATTCACTGCGTAAGCATCACAGATTTTGCGCTACATTTGGAAGTGATAATTTTGTGCTTCGCAGAATAAATATGTAGGTAACATTAATATAAGTCCAGTAAAGTGTTACATTTTAAGCAGTAAAATAATTCACAGTGGGCAACTGAGAATTGTCTTAATGCTAATAATAATTTAATTCCTTTCCCTTTTTTTTTCCAAATCAAGTGATTTTGCAACATCATAGCAGTGATATTTTTTTTCATATATGTTTTCACTTTGCTTACATCAGATGTCAATGTAGATTGGATCAATATACTGGTTTTCTACCAGTTTTCTCTAGTGTCCCTGATCCAGTGGTTTCATACTGTCTTATGTTGTAATCTAAAACCAGCTGGTTTTGAGCTTTGGTTGGCTCTGGTGGGTCATAGTTGTAGAACCAAATCTGCATAATTTAGAAACGCTACCTCTTTCAGTGAAATAAGTGTGATGACACAAAGTGTACAGCAGCTGGCACAGCTCTCGTTCCGGTCCTGACAGGTTCAATTATTTACAAAGGTGTAGTCGAGTATTGTATGATAAATGCTGCTTTTATTGGGTTGAGTTTTATTTTCATTGGGACTGAGCGACTTACTTGGTTGATAAATTATTTTATCATTCAAAATATCTTAAATTGACATTTTTATGGAAAAGTGGCTATTTGTAGGAACTGTTTGAGAGCATAATGCTATCAAGCTGGCATATGTCTCATGCTAAAATGCTAGTAACTATCACAATCCATTCATTTATAACTAGTTACCAATCTACATTTTCAGAAAAAGTTGCAAAAGTTTCATTAAAGTTTTGTTCATGTGTTCAGGCAAATCTTTTCATATATGCAAACTCCCTGGGACCCTGGGAATTTTAATGTTTTATAAACTGAGACTTAATATTGTTTATGCTACTAACATTACAAAGGAACAATGGTCTTTGTTCATTAATTTATCAGAAGGAGTTTTAATTTTTTTTTTTACTTGGATTTATATTTTGCTTTAACTTACGCAGATCAAGTTTATGTGGAAATAGTATTAGGAAGGTGTTATGTTCACTTCCATTTCAGTTTTATACAATTACTGCACTTTACATCAAACCTATGTAATCTCTGGTAACTGACAGTGAAAAAACATGGGGAGACAAAAACTTCCAAAAAGTTGAACTGGCTCTGTGCTGATTCTTTGCCCAGAAGGTCTTTTCATTTAATCATCGCATTTATCATTTGTTTACTGAACATGTATAGTATGGGCTGTAGTCCACAGACCTGTCTAAATCCTTAGTTACTTATATTTTTACCAAGCAATGCCTGGCATATTGTTTCTGGAGAATTTCACTAGTTTTAAAATGCAGTTTTATTGTGATCAGTGAATGTTATGGTGTCGTATTAGGGCTATGAAGATGATGAGGGGACTAGAACATCTCTCTGACGAGGAAAGGCTGAGGGACTTGGGTCTTTTTAGTCTGGAGAAGAGAAGAGAAGACTGAGGGGGCATCTGATCAACACCTATAAATACTTCAAGGGTGGGTGTCAGGAGGATGGGGCCAGTCTTTTTTTAGTGGTGCCCAGGAATAGGACAAGAGGAAATGGGCACAAACTTGAACATACGTTCTATCCAAACACGAGGAGGAACTTCTTCACTTTGAGGGTGGCAGAACCCTAGAAGAGGCTGTCCAGAGAGGTGGTGGAGTCTCCTTCCCTGGAGACATTCAAAACCCACCTGGACACATTCCTGTGCAACGTGCTCTTAGTGGACCTGCTTTGGCAGCGGGGTTGGACTAGATGATCTCCAGAGGTCCCTTCCAACTCCATAGCATTCTGTGATTCTTGAGGTTCCGTTTTGTGTTCTGTCTGAGAGTTGTTGTGAGCCAGCAGAAATAACCACTAGAAGTGACGGAAAGTGCTGTGCACACCCAAACCGAGCCCAGTAAGAGCCACTTTGCATTTCCACAAGCTGAACTGAACACTCTGCACCTGTAGGAACAGTCAAGCATTCAGAAGTGTGTCTTAACTCAGTCATGTGCTCATCCCAGAGGCATGAATTAAATTACCAGTGTTCATAGTTCAATATATTTGTGTATTTTTCCCTGCTGGCTTGCCTGAGCTGGATTTGTGAATATAAAACTAGAAAGAAAATTAAAAAGAAGACAGGTGGAAAGTATTAAAGAGAAGATTCATCATGAGTGTAACTGTAACCAATGTTTTTCTGTACAGTTTGGCATTAACAAAACTGGATATTCTTGATGTCCTTGATGAGATTAAAATTGGCGTTGCTTACAAACTGGGTGGAAAAAGAATTCCATATTTTCCAGGTATGTTGTTAAATAGTTGTGTTTCTTTTTCTCTTTCCTGCCTGTTAAGTTGTACCTGTTGGGAAGGGCTGCTTTTTAACATCAGGTTTGATTTCTTTTTTGCTAGAACTTATGTAGAAATTTGCCAAACTATAGTATCAGTATAAAGACTGCTGTGTTGATAAGTTGGCATTTTCCATTCGCCTTCCACCTGTAGGTATGGTGACAAGAAGCAAATGAGAAATCTTGTGTTAGAACCTCTGTGTCTTGTCCCATCAGATTTTTTTTTTTTTTTTTACGGGGATCTGAAAGTCAGCAAGACTCAACTGTCAATAACTGTAACAGCCTTTAATGAAGTAAAGTAAAAATAAAAGCTGTGCAATAGTGACACTGATACAGGCAGAATAAAGCTGCTTATAGGCTGCCATCATATAACTGTAATTAATAGCAACAACATCATGGTTAATAAAAATGCATGTTGCCTCTCAATAGGATTGATCTTAAAGCTTTTAAGATGTAATAATATGTAATTTTCTGACATTAATTATGTTTTCAAGTTACCTGTGACGGTCTGTGCCAAGATGAGGGGTTTGTTCTGTTGAGATGGGGGATTCTGGAGGCATGGGGAGAGCCAGATTTCCCACCATTGATGGTAGTATGGGCACAGTGGGAATTCCAGTGGGAAAAGCTTGCAGATATTGAAGTTTTTGTCAAGCCTGATTTAACTACGTTCCTTAAAGACAAAAATGGTTGAGGCAGTAGTGTTTTGTCTACAGGAAGACTTCTATTTTTTTTCTGTGCAAATCTGAACCAAAAATTGCAACTATTGTAAGCTTCAAATAATTTGTTTCCTCAGAAATAATACTGTAGTTGTCTGAGAATGTACAGTTTCTAGAAGAGGAAACTGGACTCCTGGAGCCTCTTGAATCAGAGTTATCTTCCAAAGTAACAACTTAATCTGAATTAAGAATGAATGAATGAACCAACCAGTAGAAATACTGTTTTTACACGTATCAGATTTTAACTGTTGTCAAAAGACTTTGTTGATCGAGAACCATAGGTGCGCTCTTTTAAGGTGGAACAGCTAAAATCAACTGTGATTAAAAATTATTCTCCCACAGCTAATCAGGAGATACTACAGAAGGTGGAAGTAGAGTACGAAACGATGCCTGGGTGGAAGACTGACACAACCGGTGCACGGAAATGGGAGGACCTCCCACCCAAGGCCCAGAATTACATCCGATGTGTGGAGAACCATGTTGGAGTGCCAGGTAAATCTTCCTGTAACCGTACATCTGAAGATGCCACAGCAGATAGGGAACACCTACATAGAAGGGCTCAATTTGTTAGTCAGGTAGTGGCTTGATTTGGGCAGGAGGCAACGAAGGCCCCTGTGGTTGGGCTGGTGATGGTAAATGGTAGCAGAGGGTGGTGTTCCGTGGGCAGGTCTGCAGCATTGGAGAGAGCTCCAAGCTGCTGCTGACAAGGATTTCACCAGAGGAAAGAGAAACCTTTATTGTTCTTGTTAAACCGTCACCTTAAGTCATTTGAAAACTTTTGGGATCTCTGGATCCCTGCACCATGCTTCAGTGCATGGTAAGTCTGGTGTCCTCACTTTACTAATCTCTCCCTTTCACTTGACGTCCTGCAGCATCCAGTTTTCTTGAAGTCTAATTGCTAGAGTTCTACAGGTGCCAAGAGCTAGGCATGGCATGAGTGGTGGAGTTTAGAAGGGAATTTCAAAAGAGGGCTGCATCAAAAGCAGCGTGGCCAGCAATCTGTACAACTTCACAGTCTGGTAGAGCTCTCACTTCCTCTCTGCAGGCATCTAGCTAGATATCATGTCACTACAGATAGAGACAGTTAAATCTGCAACAAACACGCTTGACCTTCTTATAGGCCTTCTATCTGCTTTCGTGTTAATGGTATAATTATTTCATGCCTTCAAACTTCAATATATCGCACTTCTGGTCTGGTAATGCAGTGCAGGTTTTTGACAGAAAAATTTCCTAGCATTGTGTTCCAGCACAAAGTTGGCCTGATTGTAGTGAAGCCTGATGAAAGCTGGAAGTTACTGCAATTCATTGATTATAATATTTACTCTTGCTTTGTTCTAATAGATGTGTTTTTCTCCCTAGTTAAATGGGTCGGAGTTGGAAAATCCAGAGAGTCGATGATCCAGCTGTTTTAAACAAATGAAGAACTTCAGTGATGAGAAGCACAAAGCAGTGTTCATCTGTTCCTTACTGCTTCCTCTTTAAATGGAGATGCTATTTAAAACCAACACGTTCTTCTGGGAATTGAATAGAAACAAAACATATATTCTGTATTGTAACATTTTATTTATCTTTAAGTTCTCAGTAAATTCAGTGTAAAATTTCCTTGGTGGCCATCTAAAAAAAAAATAAATCTAAATAGTATTCTTAACAAAATAAGGAAGAATATTTTTTTAAATTTGATCCGTTACTGTTTGAAAGCATTTGACATTCATATAGAGTTATTTCTTCTTGCCAAAACCAGTATTAAGCCTTTTCCAGTACTTACTGGGTAGCTTTAGAATTGTGAAGCTTGGATTTGTTCTTCAACTTTAAATGTTAAAATATCTGTGTGTCTGGGCTGGCAGTAATAAGATGGATACCATGGACTTAAATTGGTGAGATTATACAGAATTCAGTTTCTAAAACACACTAAAGTTAGATAAGGTATTTTTGACTGTGCAAAGCAAACACAATTATCTATATTTTTTTATATAATGATTTTTTTAATAGCCCGTTGAAATGAATGGAGAGCAGCTAAACTATTTTTATCACAGAACCTATTCTAGTAGCTGAGATAACATCTGTAGAGGGCCCAAACTGGAGAAAGTTGACCTGTCTAATAATTCTTTCAAATACCTTGTGCAGGAACAGACAACCCCTGTGGGATGTGCGGTATTTTACGCAGCAGGGAAGGAGTGAGTGAAGGTGGAAGGAAGGAAGGAAGGGAGTCCTCAGGGTCCAGAACACCCAGGGGGAGCAGAGCTGAGACACCACGCTGTGTTCTCTCGGTGAACACCAGACGGTTCTTCCAGCTGATGTGGTGATTGTCATTTCCAAAGTTTTACTGTAATTACCTGTTGAGGAATGTGGGACTCGCAGCTCCGTGAGGCACCCTCGCTTCCACAGCTCCCAGGTTTCCAAGAATAAATCAATGCGTGACTTAACGATGGCTGCTGCAGTATTACACCCCTCACCCCTTTTGACCTTCCTCAGCAAAATATAATGTCTATTTATAGAAGGGGATGACATGTGGCAGCCAGGGCTGGGCCATGTAAAAGCCATGAATCTTCAAAGAATACACTTGGATTTCTTTGTGGATCTTCTAACTTATAATGGCTGTGCTTTGAGAGCTTGCAAAAAAAAAAAAAGCCTACTTTTTTTTTTTTGTAGAGTAAAAATACACTAGAAAAGGAGTTAGTCTTAACTGTGGAATTTTCCAAGTAAATGTTCCTTTTCTAATATGTCTCAGAGTTACAACAATATATTTGAGTCATTCCCAGGGGCTGTGGAAATGGCATCACAACCCCAGTAATGCCATTATCTAGGGTGTGAAAATAGCCCTTTTCTGAGGCGATAACTCCAAGGATAGGAAACAATATTCTTTGCATCAGAGATGGGGGGAAAAGACAAACCTCTCTGGAGTATCGTGTGCCACGCTCCTCCCCTTTCTCTTTTCTTACTCTATATTAAATAACGGTAAATGTTCAAACCCATTTGTGTCAAGAAGCAATTACAAAAGTAGTGGTTCATGCACAGAGCAAGCACTAAATGTAACTGTTTAGGGATGTATTGCTGCTTGTAAAGCAGAATTCTTACACCCTCCACCTGCAGTGCAGTCTCTTCATGTGCCAGTTCATCAAAGACTGTGGCTTTCTGCTGTGAGCAAATGCCCTTTATCTCTTCAAAAAAAAAAATAATCAAAAGAGCCCAAAGCTGTGAATCCTTAATCCAGCTACAAGTCCTTTGTCAATCTTTGAGGAGTTGTTGAATCTCCCTGCTGCTGTTTCTCATTCTGTATAATGACAATTAGGGATATGTCCTTGGTTCTTTTGTGGTTTCTTTGGAGGTGCCTGGGTCGAGCGGTGCAGTCCCTGCTCTGACATTGCTGAGGAAGCTCTCCCCATCACATTTATGGGTGCTCTAATGAAAGAGCAATGAGATTTCTAACCTTATTTAATGTTTGCAAAGCACTTCTGAAAGGTGCTTGGTAAGTGCTAATTATTACAACCTCTGTGAAATGTGCCTCATTTATAGGAGGTAATTTAAGTGTAAAGATGCTTGGGGAGACAGTAATTAAGTTTTGTTTTCACATGGCTTAACTCTGTGATATTTGCCTACTGGATGATCCAGACCTGTTCCTTGTCTTGGTCCAAGCTTCATCAGTGCATTTATTTTAAGGGGTTGGCCACTATATTTAAGCTTTGGTTGATTTATAGGCAAAGTCCACAATCACTAACGAGCCACTCGAACAACTGGATTAAATGGTCAACTCTAAATGAAGAATTTGGCATATTGAAAAAATTAAGTTCTATAGCTCAATTTTCACAGGATTACTTTTTCTTGTTCACCTGATCTTTTTATTTCCCATGAAGTAATTTTTCTATTAAGTCTTCTTCTAATCTTTCTATTAAGTCCCCTTTGCCCGTCTCTGCATTTGTCAAAAAGCCAGTGATGTTGTCAATGGGTGTGATGTAATTGGCAATTATCCCCTGACGTACTTTCACTGTAAAAAATAATATCATACATTTCATTTCATTTCTTCTCCTATTGAATTTCCTATGTGTTGACATTGAGTTAAATGTGAATAAGTCCAGGTTTTTATCGAGAAGCTTTTTAATCTCTGGAGTGACACAATGCTTAATAAGAACATCTTTATGTAAATTTGCTTTCATTTTGGCTGTTTCCCATGTGTATTATTTTGTATTGTTTGGAATTTCATTTTAATAACAATCACTGTGATGAATTTGATTTCTTTTCTCTCCCTAGCCAAATGCAATAATAATGACAAAAACTGGTTGGTGCATCATCCTGTTAGATATCGGGGTGGAAGAATAAGGGTAAACATCTACCAAAAATGGCATCATTTCCTGGTAGAGATTATAGTTTTTTAAAAGTAGCAATTACTGGTTCACTCATGCACATTAATGTATTTGGCATATTTTCTCACACTTCCCCTTACAGTACGGCCTCAGTAGTCAGGTGTACGCTTCCTAACACATGCAGTATGGGATTTTGAAGCTTTTTGTAATTTTTAATTTGGCTATTTATGGTCTTACAGTTCTGGCATAATGCACTTTATAAAAGGAAAGAAAATTAGGCATTTCCATAGTAATGTGCAAACTATACTTACACCTTATGCAGATTTTTTTCAGATGAATTTTGGATTCACACCTGTTTATTTTGTCCTGAAAGACGTATTAAAACCAATTTAAAGTAACCATGCTTGGTCTTTCTCTCTGTCATCTTCCTTTTAACACAATACACTTCATAAAAAAATCTGGTTGAGTACTTCATGCATTTTAAAAAATAACTAGCAGCATCAATGAATGAATGGATATTTTCTTTCAATCTGCAGGTTCTCGGTGTTTGGCCTTTTTTGATGTATTCTGTAAACTTTGTCACGCTTTCCCATTTATGAACTGAGCAGGAGAGGTAGATACGGACTCAGATAACGTAATTATCACCTTAAAAATGTGCAAGGGCTTCAAACAAGTTCTGTTAGGGCTTTCAGAAGCCTTCATAGAAGAAGTCTGGAGCAGCAGGTGAGTCACTTGGGCCGTAAATGACAGCGGGTTCGTACCCTGTTCAGGGCAATGTCCGAGAGCTGTGCAACACCTACTCTGCTAATTAACTTCTGTTTCTTTGTTTCCTTTGCAGGAATTCAGGTAGAATGGTCTTTGGTAGCCAAAGGGTTTGAAGCAGTTTTGTCTAACTCCATGTGAGGCCAGCAATATCAAAAAAAAACCCAAAAGTAAGGGAGTCTTTGATGAAAGTGGTCTTTCTTTTTGCTGTTCTGCCTGTGTCCTGGCAGCTGAAGAACTTCCCTTCTTAAATCACAGCTCCATCACGGAGGAGCTTTGGTAAGGAACACCTTTCACTCTTGAATGGGGCCAGCTCAAATTTAAAGGAAAAAAATTGTCAATGTAGGTGTCAGCCATAGAGTGAGGCATTAAAGAACTCAAGCCTAAATAAGGATTTAAAGATTTTGCCTTTTAATCCTATACTTAAAGGAAATCAGGTGTTCTAAAACACCTTCACGTGTTATTAGTACATGTACGTTTCTGGAGCAGAGATTGTGCATTCAATATTTATCCATCAGATTGTAAGGAAAAAAAAAAAAACCCACAAAAAACCCAAGCAAACAACCCCCCCAAAACCAGGAAAGGTGATCATCTTTAAGCTTATACACTTTATAGCTTCCTTTTAATGTAAGGAATTTGGGCCAGTAGCTGCTTTTCTCAGTGGCTGGAAACAGTACAAATTTTAACCCTGTCTACGAAATGTCCTTGGTGAGGAAATGTCTTTGTCAGGAAAAAAATAACACTCGTATTTGAATGTTTTCTCAGTGTTGAGATAAGGAACCCGTCCTTTGGCTGGGGTTACCTTTTAGAGGCTGGGTACGTACAGCAGAGTTTACATTCCAGGCCTCTAAATAGTGCCTCAGACAACAGTGTTGGGTTTCAGGGATACCTTTACAGCGCCAGAGCCCTTGAGACAGTTCGTGGTGTTGCTGAAATCCTTAAAATACCCAGAAGCACTGGAGATGTGTTGCTTAAGGACCACAGAATAGTCGATCATACGTGCCCTTCCAGCAGAGGTGGCAGTATTTTCATTTTCCCCTTTATCAGGCAAAATTTGTAATGTTAATTGGGGCCTAATTCCTCAATGTATGGAAGTGGCGTTTGGTGCTGAGGTGTGTGGAAGCCCAGCTGGCTTGTCAGTGGAGATGGTCCTGTGTGATGGGTGCTGGAGTCAACCTTTGGTGAACCTGACAAAATCACAAACTTAGTAATTAGAGTGTTTTACCAGTCACTGTCATAAAAAGGTGTTTCATGGTGTACTTTGCCTGTAACTCCCAGTTGCAAGCTGATTGTATTGAGAGTTATGTTTCCATTGAGATTCTTCAAATAGCACAATGCTCTGCCGGGAATGGAAGCCTGTCCTTTGGTGGGTTCTGCATTTAGGAGAGGCTGATGACACATGACAAAGACCTTGATAAACTTGAGGACTGGGCAAAGGGAAGCTCACGAAGCTCAGGACAAAGCGCAGTGATCCCCGTGTCCAAGTACAGGCTGGGAAGCACCTGGCTGAGGAGCAGCTCTGCTAGGAAGGACCTGAGGTTTACAGCAGATGCCAGGGGGAACGTGAGCCAACGGTGCACTTGGATCTGGAATGAAGCAAACGGCCTGTTGCATTCTACCAGGGAGGTAATGGCCAGGAGATGGAGGGAACATGTTTCTGTTACTCACGTCAGTGAGCAGTACCACTGATTCATGCTAAATGTCCACTGGCATCCATTGTAATGGTGTGTTTTGTGGGAGAAGAAAAGGAGGATTGGGGAGGTGATCTGGAATTCTTATCTTAAGAACCTGCCTTGCTACGGTCCCCGTGCACAGTCACATGTATGTCAGTTCTATGATTACAGCTTCCCTGCTTTGTTAGTAACCCTGTAGCATCAAAAATAAGCAGTGCAGTTCCAATTTTGAAATTTGCATTTTGTACTACCATTTTCTTCTGCCTCAGTTATTCCAGCCATTGAGGCTGTGACCTTGTGGTGGCTTCATCCTGCTCTGCAGTGACTCTTGTCATTGTTCCATGCTGTACAACGTAGTGCACACAGCACAGAAACAAGTGTGGGGTTTTTTTTAACAAACCACACAGGAGTTGTTCTCCAGCAGTGCCCCTGCTCTGCTCCGGATGCCAGTCAGAGTCCAGTCCATGGGGCCTCACAAGAACTGGTTGGAACCAACCCTCCACCTACAGTGTGAGCATTGAGCAGCTACCACTTTGCATCTTTGTTCCTGTAGGACTGAACCGCTCACTAATGCGGACACAGCTCTTGAACATCAGCTGTTCTATCTCCCCTCGTCCACTTCTCTGTTCAGTTTATACTAATCCCAAACTAATAACTAATTATTCTCTTTATGGTTCTATATCAAATGCTTAATGAAGTCTGAATAGATTAGAATGACTGCAGTTCTTTTGTCTGTAAAATCAGCTGTTATATGAGGTACTCAGGGGCCTTCTATTTTTAAGTTCACTTTGCATTTTAACCCATTTAGCATTTTCCTCTGTGTTTGTAGTGAGCTTTTCCTTGAAAATATTGCCCAAGTCTTGCAAACTACTGAGTCTAGACTACTAACCGTCCGGTTGGCAGCATAATTTTTTCCCTGCCATCTTTAAAGGTATTACATTTTCAGATAATGTGATACGGCTCTCAACTCGGAAGATTATTAGAAGCGTTTCTTCCTGCCTTGCAATTGCACAGACCCATTCTTTCAGAAATCAGGAATGCAGTTTTGTCTGTACCGACGGGGCCATAATCATGTCTAGGTGAGAGAAAATAGAGTTTGAAGACAATTACTGAGTAAGTTCACAAAAGGTTTGCCTTGTCATTCTGAAACAGCATTAAGTTTCTATCTATAGCTTTTAAAGAAGATTACTGGAAAAGGTAACTAAGACATCAAAGCCATTTCCTGAAGGTTTGGTCCACTAATTTTAAGTATACAGGTCTCTACTGGCCTATGTTGCGTAGTGAAATAAATGGGGGACTGGACAAAAGAAGCGTCTTTTGGAATAAAACAGCAGGAAACTCCTGTGCTGGATGCTGAACTTGGCCAAAAGAACAACCACCGGCTGGGATGAACACTGTGAATTTTGAAGAGCCAGGAGGAACATCAGACTACTCTGTTATTGTCAGTTACTCAATGCCAGTTTTATATTTGCAGCAGTTTCAATGGTGATGTATTTGTATGGATGGATAGGCCTTCCAGAGTTAGGTACTGATAAAGAATCGGAATTAGAAAGAGAGGCCATGCTGAGCACCTTCGCCATCAGTCTGGAGATCTTCCAAACCTTGCAGACAGGAAAGATACAATAGAAGAAAAAAAGATACATGATTGTGTCACACCGATATCTTCTCTGAAATTCTCATGCAGGAAAAAAATAGAAAAAAGATGAACGCATATACATGGCAGGAACATGCTGAGCATAAATGTATAGAGTAAGTTATAATGCATTTTAATGTCCATGAAAAAGGTCAAGTGGAAGAAATAAAGGGTATTTGCTCGTTACGGCATTACAAATGGGATCAATTGGAAATTGATTTGCACTAGACTACATAATTAAAATACTAGAGCTGGTCCTGATGGAAGTCTGAGCCCTACGCAAAATGTATTGATGATGTCCATCCAGGGGAGGCACAGCAGCTTCACAGCAGCACAAAAAAGTCTCGTTCTATTAATTGGCAGCCTGGATGGTAGGCTTAGGACTGGACGTGACTTTTTATAGCTTCTATCGCACTGTCACGCGAACTGCTCAGCAGAGAGCAAAGAGGCAGAATGAGCACCCCCAAGATTTCCCAGCGTAAACAGGTTTCAACCGAAAAGGCTGTACTTAAGAAAATTTCCACATTAGCCCTAGTGCTGGTCCCTGTAGCTGTGGCGTGTTATCCTGGCAACCTTCAGGGACTGGCTTTGACTCTGTGCAGCTTCTGTTTTCTGGACAGGGATCTTCTCTATCCAGGATTGACAATACGGCCACACATGTTTAAAATAAGTGCACTTTGTGGGCTGCTGCTGAGGAGCTGTTTGTTACCCACAGTGCATACAGAGAGCCAGCTTCTTTGCCAGCGTTTGCTGCCATAGTCCCGTCCAGCTGAGCTGATGTGCCCTGGGTTATTCCAGCTCGATGGCTGCTGTAGGGAGTGGATAAAGATGAACACGTGAGGCACAACATACGAAGCTGTCTCAGAGAAAAGATTTGTACAGGTCTAGTGGGGGGCCAGGAAGTAGCTCAAAGGGCTGGAGCACCTCTCCTGTGAAAACAGGCTCAGAGAGCTGGGGTTGTTCCGCCTGGAGAAGAGAAGGCTCCAGGTAAATCCATGCTGGATAATCGAATGGCACCATTTAGACAGAGGTTTAAAGAATTCTTAGGACAACCACCTGGCATTAAGTGAAAAAAATTGTTGCCTGCAGAAGAAGAAAGCAGAACACCATGGCACCGCGTTAGGTTATCAGTCACGGAGCTCAACTTCCTTTTTTCTTTATTAAAAGATTCTATAAATTAAGATTAAAGATTAAAAAAATCTATAAAGAGGCAAAAATAAAAGGGAATCATATGCAGCAGAAACGAAGGAAAGGCACACAACTGGAAAGGCCAGGAACAACCACCACAAAAATAACCCAGAACACCTTGGAGAAACCAGTCTTTGTAAACCAGGCACGTTAACATTTTCGCAGCAACAAAGAGTAATTTATAGTCTGGAGAGTGCCCTCTGGTGTAAGTGGGACCTTTTGAGTCTTTTGATCCATGGAGCGGCACTGCTGTGTCTCACGGCCGGCAGAATAGTGACATGCCATGACATTTGACCGCGCCGTGCTAATTTAAGAGCGAGCACCGGCTGCCGTGCCAAGGTGGCAGGACCTTGGCTTGACAGCAGCGTACTTCGAGAGCCAGCCCCTAATCCTGCATAGCAATGGCTTATCAAAGGTCTTTTGATGCGCGAACCAACTCATCAAGATGAGGACACGAACTCTGTCGCTAACGAGTCATAGTAAAGCAACGTGCACTCGCGAACGGAGAACGTCTGAGCGGTGCGTAGCCACTTTGATCCGAGTTATAAACATGTTGTTTGGTGATGCTGATGTACTACAATATGATACGAAAGTAAAAAGGTATGGAAGGTGGTAGGTGAGAAGCTCAACATGAGCTGGCAGTGTGCGCTGGCAGCCCAGAAAGCCAGCCATCATATCCTGGGCTGCATCAGAAGAAGAGTGACCAGCAGGGCAAGGGAGGTGATTCTGCCCCTCTGCTTTGCTCTGGTGAGACCCCACTGGAGTACTGCATCCAGCTCTGGGGCCCCCAACGTAAGAAGGACACGGACCTGTTGGAACAGGTCAGGGGAGGGGCATGAAGATGGTCAGAGGGCTGGAGCCCCTCTGCTATAAGGACAGGCTGAGGGAGTTGGGATTGTTCAGCCTGGAGAAGAGCAGGCTCCAGGGGTCCTTAGAGTCCCTTCCAGTCCCTAAAGGGGGCTACAGGAGAGGTGGGGAAGGACTCTTGATCAGAGAGTGTAGTGATAGGATGAGGAAGAATGGTTTTAAACTGAAAGAGGGGAGATTTAGATCAGATGTTATGAAGAAATTCTTTCCTGTGAGGGTGGTGAGACTCTGGAACATGTTGCCCAGAGAAGCTGTGGATGCCCCATCCCTGGAGGTGTTCAAGGCCAGGCTGGATGGGGCTTTGAGCAACCTGGTCTGGTGGAAGAATTGGAACTCTATGATCTTTAAGATCCCTTCCAACCTGAACCATTCTATGATTCTGTGAAGAAAGGAAACAGCTCTTGGCTATTCTGGTAAATGCAGGGAGGGTTTTTTTTATCTTCGAGTCCATATTGCAGAGCATGGAGAGCGGGGCACAGTGGGACACGGGGCGCAGTGCTGTTCATCACTCCTAACAGAGGATGCGTGGGCTGCCTGATACCCCGGCACAGCCAACGACATCTGCTACCAAAAAGAACTCCCAGAATATTGCTTTCACCATTTTACATTAAGGCATTAGAAAAGAACCATCGAATTTGGCCAAAATACTCTTTTTACATCAGTACAAACTGAGAGGAATTGTTAAGGAAACTCCCGAGTTTAAAGAGAAGGGTAATGTATTTTTAAGGTCCTCTAATGCTTGTGGGAACCTACTGCTAGGCATTTGGAGCAGTTTAAAAGTTAATATAATTTCCTGGGTTGCTATTTATCTACCACCTGTTCCTAAAATGGAACGCTTGTTACAGTAAATGGGTAAAGGTGGCTTGCAAAACGAGGCATAGAGAGGAAGAAATAAGATTGATGAATAATTAGATTCACGAAGCCAAACCAGCCAACGTAGGTATTTTGTCTGACCCTGCTTAAAACAGGAGGTGGAATTTTCTTCTATGTGCTCTTTTCCAGCTTTGTAAGTTCTTTTCCTTTTAAGAAAGCATCCAGTCTCAATTTGCGATGTCTGTGATTTACACTGCCTGTAATTTTTATTTCTGTCTCCCTATTTATTTCTAGTTATCCTTTGGAGCTGTTGGAAGCATTGGCTGACAGGTAAACATTTATCAAAACTTTCTTGCAGCCAGATCAGAAACAAAAATCTTAAAATCTGTCATTGCTTACTGGAATGTTTAAAGTCTAAATCTACACATTTTGGTAGACAACGTCTGTTTGTAGTTCAGGTCTGAATTTAATGAAATTGTTCTCAGTGCAAAAGGAATTTTATGCTGATTTTTACAAAGGGATCGGTGTGATCCAGAGGACCTGGAGGTCCAGAGGTGATCCAGTGAACCTGAGGAAGGTTCTGACAATTCAGAGTATTTATAAGTACTCAGAGGAAGGGAGATGCTGTGTTCTTGTTAAAAGTCAAATCTAAAACCCAACTGGGAAGAGCTACAGCTGTGTGTTTTCTAGGCTCCCACTGTACCAAACAGGCACTAAATGGGCAGTGTCAGTACGTACACAGTAACACACGTCGGGGAAAAATACCCTGGGTTATATACACAGAGTGCTGGGTGCTTTGCAGTCACAGGTATCAGGCAGAGTCGATAGGGAACGGTTATTCATTATCTTTTATAAAACCAGACATAGGACACACCTAATGAAATTAACATCTGGCAAACTGAAAACAAATCTGTAGAAGCTTTTTTTTTTTTTAAATAATATATTATGAAGTTGCAGACCTCGCTAGCCAATATGAGAAATGAAACAATACCAGTTTTGAGAAGGGGACTAGACAAATTAATGAAGAGTGGGCCTGCTGACAACTAGTAATCATTAAGATCCAGATGGAAATTTCAGCTCAGAAAATTCCTGAGTGCTAGAATTCTAAAAGCGATGAAGGTGAACTATGACCAGGGTCCTTCTGAGTCTGCCCTGACTTTCCCACAGGTAGAAATAGAACATTAGGAGAGACAGGCTCAGCAAGAGCAGTCCTGTCCATTTTGCTCTTTAAGTTTGATTACTGGAAATGGAAACAATTGGAAAAAAATGAAATGCATTTTTTCTTTGTTCTGTAAGTGACAAAGCTATCAACTGGGCAATTTGCAATATTCACACAGGCACAGGAGAAGCAAAGTAGCAAGGAAAAGGCTGCCTTTTTATTCTCTGCTTTCTTTCACAAACACATTTTCAAAGATAAACCAAAATCATCGTATTTCACCATTACTGTTAGTGGCTTGGGACTTGTTTGGGTTGCTTTTTCCTATTCAGAAGCTGCATAATGTAACACACAGTCTCATTACTGAACCTGGGAAATCAACAGCATTAATTTTCATGAATGCTCAATGCCAGCAGCTTTGCCAGATCAGGTCTCAGTCTTTCTTCCACTTCCAAATCATCGGTGGATCTTCCTCAAGGCTTACTGCTAGGAAGCTAATAAAACACCCAGGGTCATTCTACTGGGTAACAAGTCAACAGACTGGCAGAAGAACCAGTTCCCTCCCTGTAGCATGACGAGGTGCGTTGATACGGGCAAAACAGGATTGTTTTGCCTTTATATCTTCAAATAGGAAATAACTGATCAGTAACAGATGTTGCTAAGGGTGAGGCTTGCCAAGCAATTAAGAGATGTTCACCACCTGAGGCTGACTCAGAGAGCTGTGACAGAAGATTTCTACCCCTGCCCTGGAGTGGGATGACGGTGGCATGTGTCAAATGTAATCAGCCCTCAGGGGAAGTGCCCTTAAATTTACCTTTTAGTGACAGCACCGGCAACACCTGCTGCTGACTTTAAAATCTGCTTCATATTCTGAGATCAGCATTTCTGAGCACTCCTTCTTGACAAGAAAAACAGGGCTTTTAACTTTTTTTCCTTTGGATTTCATCCAGTTCTCAGACAATCGAGTTCCATTCACACTTACCCTATGCTGTCTTAATGAAAAGTGTGTGATATGCTGCCCTCTATCCTGACGGGGCTCCGTATTCCCCAGAGAGCTTCAGAGATGTCAGTGTATATCTAATGAATATTTACAAAGAAATTTCCTTAGAGAGAAAGAAAAGACCATGAGTTTTCAGTGTTTGGTGGAAAATTGTGTGCTGAGCATCTTTAAGCATTAGTTTCAAGTACATGCAGAAAAAGCCAAAGCAGAAAACTTCACAGCCAGAGAAAGTGTGGCAGGAGCCAGACTCCAAAGGGATTTTTTGTGAATTACTGTCTATTACAACCATAGTTTCCACTCCACAGATCACAAGGCTGGGATGATCTGCTCTACAGGAAAAAAAATAATCATATTAATTTGTATTAAATCAGCGTGGTTGTACCTGCAAACCAGTGGTATTTCAGCAGCCAGTGGAAGGGTGTTTTTGGTATTCATTGATGGAAAAATCACTCCTGTACTTGGTTGTGATTTTGTCCAGAATCCTAGCACATGTGAAGGTGAAGGTTTTGATTCAGAAGTATCTCTGGAAGAAATACAACTGTCCTGACCGATAATGTTCTTCAAATGACACAAAACATTGTGCCAGGAACACCGACACTAGTTTTAAAGATCCTTTGCCCTGACAAAAACAATGTACTTTCAAAAAAATACATAGTAACCAGACCAGCTGCTACCTGAAATTGACCAGGACTCTTTTAGTCCATGAAAGGATACCTCGACTGCTCTTGACAGTTAACATACAGAAAATTAATTGTAGTAATTCTCTGTCACATAGTAACAGCAGAAAGTCTCAGGGACCCTCCTGATTTAACTGGAACCAAGGGTAAGTCCCTGAAACCAAGGGTAAGTCCCTGAAACCCCTCTGGGCGCTATCACTGCTGACCCCCCTCTTGTGAGACCCCTTGGCCTGACGGACGTCCTCCAACCTACCTGTTGGTTTTTGAAAAACTACAGCATTGAGACAGCTAAAACATTTAAGTTTTAGGAAGAACTACCTGAGCCTGAACACAAGGGTAACCAGCCCTCAGGACTGTCAGAAAGGAAGACGAGTCAGAAAAGACTGACGGGAAAAGAGGATTTATTGACAAACCCGAGTTTCAAAACTTCGCTTGGCTGGCTTTTCCCTGCCGGGTTCTGAAGAACCGAGGCCTGGAGGGGACCAACCACTTCCAGCCGCCGGGACGCCTGAGGAGCGGCGGGGCCGGGCGGGCACCGCAAACCTCGCTGGGCGGCCAGGTTCTCCCTCAGACGAAGCCACCGGTTCCTTGCGACAAGAATTTAGGGGATATGGGCCCAGAAATACCTCAGGGTGAGGA
>JAHREE010000118.1:1927864-1942134 GCA_033628505.1 Tringa tobata | reverse complement strand
GCCCAGGCGTACATGGAAGGCGCCTGGCCCGCCAGCCCCGCCGCCACCTGCGCCGTCAGCCGCTCGCCGGAGGCCGGCGGGGAGGCCCAGGAGAGCGGCGCCGGTCGCCGCTGGAACGGGCAGCTGCTCATCGGCCACGACGGGAAGCTGCTGAGGCGGCCCGTCACCACCGGGAAGGGTGAGTGGCCCCGCCGGGGTCCGGAGGCGGGAGGCGGGCGCTGCCTGGCTCCCTGGCACATGATGGGGGGTGTGTGTGTGTGTGTCTCCCTCCGTAGTTCTTCTTTATTTTCCTTGTTTTTTAATGGAAGTGTTAGATTGGAGCTTCACTGAGGGATTTTTGAGAGGCTGAGAGAGCTGGGGTTGTTCAGCCTGGAGAAGAGAAGGCTCCAGGGGGACCTTAGAGCAGCCTTCCAATATCTGAAGGGAGCTACAGGAGAGATGGGGAGGGACTCTTTGTCAGGAAGTGCAGTGACAGAACAAGGGGTAACGGTTTTAAATTGGAAGAGGGGAGATTTAGATTAGATACAAGAAAGAAATTCTTTCCTGTGAGGGTGGTGAGACCCTGGAACAGGTTGCCCAGAGAAGCTGTGGCTGCCCCATCCCTGGAGGGGTTCAAGGCCAGGCTGGATGGGGCTTTGAGCAACCTGGTCTGGTGGGAGGTGTCCCTGCCCAGGGCAGGGGGGTTGGAACTAGATGTTCTCTAAGGTCCCTTCCGACTCTAACCATTCTGTGATTTACAAACTGTCACGTGCTTGATGCTCTCTTAGTGGTCTTGTCATTGAATGGGTAAAAGAACTAGCACACCTGTAAGCAGCTCTGCCAGCCTGTTGTGCTGCCGCCTGTAGCCGAAAAGCCGGGTGGGGAGTACCACACTGGGTGCTTCTCAGAGCTTCCAGCTGCTTTCTTTTTTTTTTTTGCTGTTAAGTGCCTTTCTTCTTAATCGCCTTTTCCTAGCGGCTCCACCTGTGGGAGTTTCCAAAGCCTGCTCCTCGTGTGTCAGAACCGCCGACGTGAAGGAAGCGTGTACACAGTGCGAGCGGTTTGTCTGTCAGAACTGCAGCAGGCTCTGCGGCTGCTGTAACACAGTTACCTGCTCCCTGTGCTCCACTGTCGAGTAAGTGCCTCTTGAATTTTTAATTATATACACCCTGATAAGAAGATGTGAAAGGAAGTTGTGAATCCCCTATGCCTGGAGGTGTCCAAGGCCAGGCTGGATGAGGCTTTGAGGAACCTGGTCTGGTGGGAGGTGTCCCTGCCCAGGGCAGGGGGGTTGGAACTCGATGAGCTTTAACGTCCCTTCCAACCCAAACCATTCTATGATTCTAAGACACAACAGATGTTTAGCTCATCCACATGAAGGACTTGAGTTCTTCTCATGTTGCTCTGGCAGCAAGCAAGTTGTCTGAAACATGGAAAATAAAATGCCTGTGTAATGTAGTCTAATTGGTCTTAGTGCAAGTTTAGTTTAGCTTCTCATTTAAATGTTCTAGGAGGCAAAAATTCCTTTTATTTTCCTGCCAGCAATATAGTATGCTGGCCAGTGATAAACGAATACACTCTCAAGGAGTAATCTTAAGTTTTTGCCATCATTGTTAACTGTCCTGTGATATAAAGAGTGTGCTGTGTAGGAGTCCTGTGGTTACAGTTGATAATGGCATTCTTTGGAACGTTCATTTAGGATGACATTCTTTGTTATGTTCCAGAAACAGCAGATGCATTGACTTTGTTTCTTTTGGTTTTCTCTTTTTTTCCCCTAGTTATGGTGATATGGGAGAGCAAGTTCTCTGCAATGGTTGTTCCATATTTCAAGTCTGAAACTTGATGAAATAGCCTTTATGGCTAAGATGTCCATAACTTTCATGAAGTCTCCTCCTTACTGCTGGTCAATTAATCCTTTTAGCATGTGAATTAATTTTGGAATTTCTATGTTTTATATCTTTATATTGTACTTTTTAATATTGTAGCTAAATAAACTTTTATATTTTGAGGATTCCTAGATTATTTTGAGTCAATTTTCTCCTTTTCCATAGTTGTGATATGCCTGTCTGGAAGGGGCCGCTTCATGCTCTTACGTGGTGTTCCTTATGTGATTCAGAATTCAGAATTCTTTTTGCTTATGTTAGGATGCTTTTTTGTGGGATCAGAACTAGTTGCTCCTTTTGTGCTTCCAGGTGAGTGTAAATCTATTCTGGATATACAACAAGTTCTTTGTGAGCTAACTAGGAAAACTGGCCAGGCCTGAAGGCTTTTGTAAATTGAGAGTTTGCTGATTTCTGGTTAATTTTTTTTTTAATTGTCACAAACACCTTAGGATTACCGACACTTACAAATAAAAACATCAGACTTTTCATCTTGCAAACCAACCATACACAAGACAACACTGCGGTGGTCTTCAGTGAAAGGAAAATGATGGTCTAAGCGGCTGATTTCAGACTGTAGGGGAAAAAAAGGAACAGGTTTGAGAGGGGAAAAAAGAGAAATTCTCATGGCACTCATAGCTAATGCTCTGTTTCCCAAATTATTTGCCCTGAAAAAGGAGTCTGCCACTTGCGCTTCCCAGTCTTCTCAACTGTAATTAGTATGTTTTGTGTTGAGTAACTTTTTGTTTTTTACCTCTTCCCCTCCCCTCTAACCATTTCTCTTTGAAGAAATTGAAAGGCCCTCGCAATGAAAGCTGAGGGACTTAGGTCTCTTGTGGGGACGTGTTTGTTTGACGTGCTGTTGAAAGCACACAAGATATTCTTACACTTCAGAACGCTGCACCGAAGCAAACACAACAGGAAATGCTTTAGCAAAGGGTGGGGTGATAGATATTGCTGAATAGGGATGGATCAGCCACAGCGAGGTGCAAGCTGACCCAGTGTAATACCTTGTATAACTCTGCAGAGACACTTTAAAAGCATTTCTGACCTTTAGGGTGTCTGATCGGGGAGGTCACTTCACTACTATGTCAACTGTCTGTGTGCAAGCATTGTCTGGCTGATGAATCTGGGTTTTTTCCCTCTGTAGCCAGTTAAAATGGGGGAGTTTACTAGTTCTTACTCTAGTCTTCATTTTGAACAACTGTAAAATGTGTCTTGTCCCTATCCTCAAACCAAACAACAAGCAGTCGGAAGTCTACGTCTGTCAGGCGAGCCAGTAGTAAAAGTATTAGCCAGTGTGTGCAGTAATTCCACAGAATTATCTATCTCTTCAAAACTGCAATAGATTAAGTCAGAATGATGGCAGATCCCCGGTGCATTTCCCAGCTGCAGTCCACAGGGCAGATAAAAATGTTGTTCCTGTGGTAATAGTCTTACAACACAAAGTTGAGTTTTATGAATGGGAAGAATCTGTGGATTACTGCATTTAAATGTCAGTTTTAGGAAAGTATTTTCAAACTTGGCTTTGTTTTATGTGAAGCTCTAAGCAGTGAACAAAAATGTTTTTCAGTCAAGCATATTTTCCAAACTAAAACCTTTAAGTATGTATCTGCTTTTTCTCATTCTCTCCTGAGGGTGAGAGACTGAAAATACTTTTTTCTTCTAGGCTCCCGGAGAGATGAGACGTGTTGTTTACAAATGATTTATGTTTCCAAGTAGCTTTGGTTTTTTGGCTCATTTAGGCACTGCTGTATTTCATAGAAAGCTGTCCTCCGTAAACAATGACATGGATTTCATGGCTTGAAGTCCTTTTTTGTTATCCTCTGGCCTGCCCCTTGAAAAGTGGTTGTTCATTAGGACAGATAACCCGGTGAGGAGTGAAGAGCTGGGAGGAAAAAAAAGAAAGGGGGCTGGAAGAAAATGGTTAGAGGCTGGGAGGAGCAGGGCAGGAGGAGCACAGAACAGTGTGTGAACTCTTGCACTGGGGTGGTGCATCATGCATGTAAGAAGTGGGGTTTTTTTAGTGGTTAACAGCTCTTTTGCTTCTCTGGCTTCAGAAGGTGCGGAAAAACATCTTCTGGTGTTCTTTTATCTCCCAAAAGACTCAAATCTCATTATGGAGGAGAGTGCCTGCTCTGTGCCTGCAGTTCTTAGATGAACAATGGGAGGTAGGACTGGGGACTGGTTTGAAATCTTTATATTGACTGCAGAAAAAAACTATGAGAAGGGAAAAATCTTTGGGTGAGAGGTTCCAAGATTATTCTCTTTGTCTAATTGACTCCTACTCACAAGGTCTTGTCTGTTGCTGCTGGTTATAGAGCTGTACATTGGATACTCTTAGGACTGTGTAGGAGAGCCAGAGAAATTGTCGGGTTTATTAATTGAGCAGGATTTATTTTTTTATACTGTGTTTTGTTGTTATTGTATGTTCTTCCCCTCCTATTCAGTGCAAAGTGTCTAAAAATCAAAGTTTGCTTGGTGTTCAGAGGGAAGGAGAGGAGCCAGAATATCGATGGGTGAAAATATCCTACAGTTAATAATTTTACAGGTGGATGAGAAACTTCTTCTGAGGCATGTATATCGCTGCTGGTGAAATAAGTCTCAAAGAGCACAGTTTTACGTCTAAAAGGAAGACAACTGATCTGATCAGGATAAAACAATTTCTTTTAAGCCTAATATGTGAGTAAATGCTAGAAATGTATGGTTTCAGAGATACCAGTTATTATTTTAAGGACAATCTAAGGTGGTAAATGGTTTCAGCAGTCTCCAGTATCTACGATCTGCACTAGAACAAAACTACACAGTATTATGAAGACCTTCAGCAAGTCTACCAAATACACTTGGGTTATCTCCTTCGATAGCATTGATGCATCACGTGCGTCCCTTGGTGTTGTGTTGTTGGTGGGTAGATCAGATGTGGTAGTTACACAGATAACCTTAGTCCTGTGCACACACTGAGTAATTGTTTATGTTTTGCAGATCAGAAGCCTGTTTGTTTTACGAGAGAAAGGTGAGCTGTTTCACAAATGATCCAGACACCCTACTAATAATTAAAAAAAAAAATAATCTTAGATGAGGACACAAATAGAACCAGTGCCATTGTATGACTGGTAGGTCTTTTGTTTAATACAGCCAACACCTAACCTTCTTCCCCTCCTTTCGTTTTAGTGTCATACCCATTTAGACCCTCACCTGTAGCCAACCCATAGCCCTTTTCTTTTTGTTCTTCTTTGTCTTTCTGGGCTGTTGATGACAAGGTGCAGCTGTAGTCTATCTCAGGACAGGGCACAAAAATGAAGTTACTTAGGTGTTAAGTGAAAGATGATGTCCTTTTTTTTTTTCTTTATGAATACGGGTAAGACATTTATGCTATATTTGCTACCCTGGGCTGTGAGATACAAAGAAGCGGCAGCAATCTACAAATGGTTTAACTCTGTGGAATCTTTTCTGAAAAGGTGCGACCAAGAAATAGAAATGGAAACTGTATCTTTGTCCCTAGGTTTGTTAGGTCTGGTTCTTTTGAAAACACCTGAGTATCACCTCTAGGTGAATTGGTCATACAGCAGCAGATGCCAGTGTTGTGCAAATAATACATACTTCTCTCTTTCACCGTGCAATTAGTAGTTACATGATGGTTGTGTGTTTTGACAAGGTTAGACTGGATAAAAAAACTGAATCCTAGCAAATATTAACTAATATTAAAATCCCACCTATGTTGTATGTGTGCAAGCTTATATATAGTGCTCCTTTTTAACTTTCAGTTAGTTGTAATATTGTTTCATCATGGCAGATGATGCAACTATTAGCTATTTCAATTTGATATTTTTGATGCGCATCAAAAGAAGCGTGGCCAGTAGGTTGAGGGAGGTGATTCTGCCCCTCTACTCCTCCCTGGTGAGACCCCACCTGGAGCACTGTGTCCAGCTCTGGGGTCCTCAGCACAGGAAGGACATGGGCCTGTTGGAACAGGTCCAGAGGAGGCCAGGAAGATGGTCAGAGGGCTGGAGCATCTCTGCTGTGAGGACAGGCTGAGAGAGTTAGGATTGTTCAGCCTGGAGAAGGCTGCAGTAGGGTGAAAGTGATCAAATTATTATAAAAATAATCTATAATATTTTAATGACTATCACAGTTCATACATCACTCTTTTATCTTTTGTGTCGCTTCTTTATTTCTAAAGATATTGAAATATCATACTTTGTGTAGTTGATTGCATTTTGAACTGCTACCATTGTAATACAAGTTTTAATGATATTTGCTAGTGTTGTGTATTCTGGGGTTTTGTTGTTTTGTTTTTTCCCTTAAGGAAAAGCCTCAGCTGGAATCAAATTATTACAGCTTACACTTTTATTACAAGTTTTTAGTTCTCATAGATGTGATTTCCATTAAAACCAAATGATAGACGTTTTATTACTTATCTCTTGCAGAAGTTGTTATTGCTTAAACATTTTGTGGTTGCAGGTTTTCCTTTAAACTTTAGGATTTATTTAATTGTATTTTTTTTTACATTGTTTCTTACATAGTTGAAATCATGATCCCCTTCTCTTTTGTCCTGTTGTCATTTACTCTTTAAGATATGGATGTCTTTCCATTTCTTCTTTCCCTGACAAGCACTGTTGTAGGTAGTAGGGCCAGATCTCTGCTTGCTAACCTGCACAGTGGTGTCAAAATCTGCATCGTTTCACCAGGGACTATCTTGGTCTTTTCTAAATACCTGTGCTCTTAAACTGGCACCGACCTTCCGAAACCCGCCAGTGGCTGCTTTAAACCACCTAGTCATCCTTCCTTTCCAGCAGAAGTTTCATGCTGTAGCCACAGGGTGGCATCGCTTTGTTAGTTTTGTGTAGATTGTTACTCAAGTTCTTCCTTTTCTCTCAAGTTCTCCCAGCTTGATTGATACTGTTATAATTAGAGTGCTAGTTTCGGGGACGGGGAAGGGGCAGAGAGGGTCTTTTAAAATATCACCCTCATAAATCTATAGGTCCAAAGCAAATGTTTCCAGAGCAGAATTTTTTATCCAAAATACTTTGTGTCATTCATAAAATATAGGCTGAAATTCAAAATGGACCATTTTGCTGTCTAGAAAGACAAAAGCAAAATGTAAATCATATGCATGCATGTAAATTGATCGTGTTATTTTTTTCTTTGAATTTTAAGGTATCAGTGTCATAAACAGGGGTATTTATATGCCAGGCTATGGGTAAGTTCTATCACAAAACCAAATCACAGCAGCAAAAAAACCCCAACCCAATGACACCCCCCAAACACCCACATTCCACGTTTTGTTGCATTAAATGAACAAATTGCACCCAAGTCCCTTCTCATAAAGATGGGAAAGAAGTTGGTGACTGCTGTGGGACTGTAAAGCTGGACTTTGAACTGTACTGGGGGGTTCTGAGTGAGCAAGATGATGGCACTAGAGGGCTGCTGTCCCTCACCTTTGAATAGCAGCGGCAACTGGGGAATGTTCCTGATGATTGAGAAAAAGAGGAGGATGATGCCATTCTTTGAAGAGAACAATTTGAGGAATTAGGGGCTGGTCGGCCTGACCTCAGTGACCCCAGGGATGGTCACTCCATCCATAGCCTGGGCTGGGTGCTGACTGACTGACTGGGAAACAGCTTTGTAGATAAGGACGTGGGTGGCCTAGGGGGCTGGTTGCACCCGAGTTGGTGTGTCCTTGCTGTGGTGAAGGCAAACCCTGGTGGGCTGCATCAGCAGGAGCAGAGGCAGCAGAGTTTCTTTCGTGCGTGAGATCCAGAGGTGTCACTGGGCCACATGGAGGCTTTACTGGTCCTGAAGACCCGACCACAGCAGACAAGAAAGCCTGATGACTTCCAGTTCACAGACAGGGCACATCTGTGGCCTTCAGAACATCAGAAGGATAAGTACTTTATGTTTTTTCTTGGGATTCCAAGGCTGTGCATTCACGTATGGTGCTTTTGAGTTCACTTAGGAATTTATAGTACTGTTGAAATTCTTCTGCACTCCTAGACCTGCTGCATTCTTCCTCAGTTCTCCTAAGCATCGATTACTGGGAGCTGTCAGAAATGAGGAACTGGTAAAAGGATATGTGGTCTGAGAATGTCCACTCTTACATCCTGTTTACTCTGCTAGAACTACTGATATGATGAAACTTACTCATATCCTTAAGTGTTTTTGTGGGCTGTGCTGTAGAGCACAGCACTCTGCAGACTATAGATTCCTGAGCCTAAAGAATAATTCAACCAAGTCACTTACATACGAAAATTAATGCACTTTTGTGTATCTTAGTCCCCACAAGTTTCATTTTAGGAGCTTGATTCTCCCACGCTTTCTTGCACTGAGTAATACCTCGCTAAATGAGTAATCTGATTGTTCTGATTTCTCTTTCCATGATAGCAAGGTTATTTACTGCCCTAAACTAGATTTTAAAATATTTTTAAACCCAGAAAAAACAAGCTTAGAAACCTGGGACTGTACTCATCTTGGATTAACAGTATAAGGAACAAAAACGTAAGGCTGAAAATATATAGTCTGTGCAAATTCTCAGAGTCTCCCCACAAAAACATTAAAAGAAGAAAGTCAGCTCAGATACTTCCTCCATACTGTGTTTCCTATTCTGCTGAGTGGTGTAACTCCACGTTGGTCTGAAGTCCTCACTTCTCTGAAAATGAGAGAACTTGGTCTCAGCTGGGTGTAGTCACGTGTGTTGCAGTTACAGAGCTGGTTGAGATACCTGTCAGGTTCTCAAGTGAATGCAGGAGCTTTCTTACTCAGCCGTTGTGTGGAGTAAAGAAATTCTATAGAGAACTGCTTCATTCATGGGTTTGTATCAGCACTGTTCAACACAAGCATCTATAAATCCTGAAAATATCTTTATAGGTTATTATAACCTATGTTGGATAGGTTATAGCTCACCTCTCCAACGTTGGAGCTCACCCTCTTAGTGAGACCAAGAACTAGCAGTTATCGTAAACCAAGTTAGAGGGACTTTCCCTCTTCACTGGTACCTTCCACTCTTTGTGTACTCCATGCACTTTCATATAGCCACGGATTTGTGTTTGGGCTCATTGCTATAACCTTTTTTTTCTTCCCTCTTGTACTGACTTTGTCCCTTCTGCGCTGATGCTACTGATATGGATACAGCAAGAGCTCGTGTGCTTCTGTTCACCTTAACACTAAGACATTTTCCATTTGTGGAAGTGCTGTCCCTGCTCTGATGGAGAGATCATCAAAGGTCACGATGGTGGCCCTACACTGCTGCTGGAATCTACTGCAAAATGACGTGAGTTGGGGTTCTTTCATCTTTTCCTTAGTGTCAGGTATTAGAACCATAGAATCATAGAATCGTCTAGGTTGGAAGGGACCTTAGAGATCATCTAGTCCAACCATCAACCTAACTCTGATGATAAAAAAAAAAAGCAATCTAAATCACTAAACCATATTCCTAAGGACCATGTCAACCCGTCTTTTGAATTTGTATTTGAATTTTGTACTGCCTTTGCCTGTCTTTTATGGTGCAAGTAGAGCTCAAGAGTTGTGGCTTTGAGCTATATCTGAACTGTCTGTAATATTAACTTTGCAGGTAATCTCTTCTGCCCAAGGTAAATAAAAACTTCCTGTTATAAGGACAAGTGCTTCAGGAGCCCTGTCAGAAACGAGATCACCCTTTAATGTTAAGTACTCGGACACGTTCAAACCTCAGCACTTGTTCTCTGTATTTTCTCAAGAATTTCAGCTTTTAACTTTATTCCTCCACTCCGAATATTTTCTTAGTTTGCTTAACTCATGCTCCCATCTGTTGTTCAGTAACTCCTCCGAGCCAAGCCGGCTGGTGGAGAGCTGAGTTCTCTTAGATCAGCACTTGGCACCTTGAGCTTTTTCACAACCCCAAGGCAAGCAGCTCCAACAGCTGCCTGCACAAATCACTTCAGTTCTAGTAGCCTGCAGCACCCCGCCAGAAGGGGTTTGGACAATCTGGTCCCATTGGCCACACGAGCAGAAGTGCTATGAACTGAGCTTCTTGGAAGGTGTGACATGAATTTAGGGTTGTTATTTTGATACTTATTTTAACGTAATGCGCTTTAAAGTTTCATTAGTGCTCAGAAAGCTTTGCCAATACCTAGACTGTATGTAAGAATTTACCATTAATTACAGGAAAATTTCAGTAGGCTGTGTGTGTGTGTGTGTATTTGTTATAGCAAACTATTGTGACACATCCCCTGTGGCATTTCATATCACTGAGAGACAGTTTGCCCCAGCAGTAAAACTGCTCTTCGCATGCTTTTGAGTCAGTCTATATTTAAACCTCTCTCTGGCAGTATTTTATTTCAGTTGTTTTAGCCTGGTTTGCGTAGCTGTGGATACCTTCTTGATTATGCTGGATGTTTATTGAAAGACTTGCTCTCGTGCACCCTACGCACTACAAAACACCGTTTCATTCAGAGTTTTGCAAGCTGCAAGAGCACTTCTTGAAGGTTTGCGAGAGGGTGGTGGGGCTGCCTCCTTGGTTTTGCAGCAGTTCGCTGCTGGCACCGATGCCAAGCCCAAAGGACTGGTGTAAATCAGTCTGGTGTCACTGGGCAAACGGAGCTACACAGCTGAGGAGCTGCATATAATTTGTGTTACACATCCAGCGTTGTCATTATTTGTTTAATGATAACCATTGCTTTGGCTGAGTATTTAACTCGAGGCCATTCACAACAGAATTTATGGAGTCCGTATGTTTGTATTTCACTGAGCTGCCTAAATAAGGGGGAGGAGGGAGCAATATGGAGGTTATATTGTCTTGGTTTTCATTTTGAAGCGGCATCTGCAGACTAGCTGGAGCCAAGCAGGGTAACTATAGGATGGGACGGTATCATCCAGGAATAGGGTGTTGAAACTTCTTGGGCAACTTCCACGGAGCTGCCTGGCAGGACCTCCCCCCAGTTCCTCTTAGAAAATTAGACCAGTGGGTTCCCAGGGGATAACGAGGGACGGGTGCCAGAGACGGGAAGCCTCGGTGGTTCTGGAGAAGTAGGATGGGAAAGGACATCATGAAGTCTTCTGTCCAAGAGCTTAACTGATTTTGTTCAGCTGGACACTGCTAGAAAAGGGGATTAAATAGGTCTCGGGATCTACAGGGACCAGCCTGAGGCAGTGAACCTGAGGATCCTGAAGAAGGTTGGGGTTAGTTCCCCAGATCTTAAAGAGTTCTTAAGAGTTTTAAAGAGTTAAAGAAAATATATAAATGACTTCCATCAGCAATTTTCAGTCAATGTCTTATCAGGGATTTAACTGTGTTTTTCTAGAGAGCTCTGGATAGGTTAAACTTGATAGTTTAAAATAAAAAGAGAAGTTAGACAAAGGGCAGCACAACTGTCTGTTTTGTTTTCCCCAGGTTTCTTACATTTACCAGCTTGGAAACCACACAAATTTAGGGATGCCCTGGAACAGAAATGGATGCCAGATGGTAAGGGATGACCAGATTGGCTCTTTGAAAGCAACTGACTCCCTTCGACCTACACTAAAGAAAGAGGAGTGAATGAGGAAAGGTGCTGGGCAGTTCTCTCCTCACCCCAGTGATTTCTAGTTGCGCTTCTGCAGCAGAAAGAATGTTTAAAATAGCAGTAGGAATAGGAAATCATTTTAAAACTCAATGGGAGATAAGCTCTTTTCTTTGGTAAGCTCAGTATTTCATGCCATAACACATCAGTCAAGACTCTGTATTTGAGGATACAGATTTATATGGATAATGTAAAGTGGTCCCATAGACTTGGGTCAGGTGACAAAATTAACTCACCTGGCTTCGCAACATTAAGGAACTCTATTATCCAAAATAAGAGTTCATTGACAGAGTACAGCTAATACGGCCATCCCTAAAGTCAAACACTTGCTTGTCTTCAGTATTTTTTATCTTCTAGGAAGGCCACCACACCCAACCCAGCAACAGGCACGGCCTGACTCACACTGGAGGCTGTGGCCAGGACTTTACCCGTTTGTGCCACACCAGGTAGTGCTGGTGGGAGAAGGAAGGACTACACTCCAGGCTTTACCTACCCTACCTTCTTTTGCTCATTAGACCTGCACTTGTCCAGGAGACCAAGGAAAGAGGGCCTTGCAGGTTTCTTTTAGCATTTAAAAGGGAGCTTAGGTGTGTATTGGGTCTCTGGAGTCTCCACAGCCAACCAGGGAGCATCCAGCATCAGGATGCTGCCCAAGAGAAAGTAATAATTTGAAGTTAGAGATATCATGTCAGTTCATAACACATCCTTCTAGGCTCTGCAGAAGATCTGCAAAAGTATAAAACAATGAGAGAAGGCAGGGGAGAAGAAGAGGAAGGAATCCATTGTTCCTTGTTTGCTGGGAAGAGACGGGAAGGAAGAAGTCAAAAGATGAAATAAAGAGAACTGGAATTCGGACAAAATTGGCTAAAAAGGGAGAGGGGACAGAAAGGAGCAGCCTGGTCTCTGCAGGTACCACCCAGCAATCTGCATCCAACCTCTGTGCAGCGGGGAAGCGAAAGCCCAGCTCCCTGTGCCAGCTTCTCTCCTGCTCCCCGGGGAGGAGATCCGCTCTGCGGCAGAGACAGATGGCGTTTCCAGTGCCTGGGTTCCTGGGGGGGAGGATTTTTCCAGATGGGGAGTTGGAAGCTTCTTTGTGCTGCTACAGCCTTCCTTCTCCAGTGCTCAGAGCCTCCACCAGCCTGCGTGTCCCCGTCATACGCTACTTAGAGGTGTGCACACACGCAACTGGTACTGTGACAATTTCAGCTGAGCCTGTCAGAAAAACAGGTGTATTTATAGCTAGGGTTTTCTCTGTTTGAAAAGACTTTTCAGACCCCTGACTTTTTCCTTCCTTGTTAACATGTGCCTGTATTTTTTCCATTATTGAGAGATTGCTCATAAAAACTGGGCCAGGGGTGCTGGTCTGAAAAGAAAGTTGACACTAGGATTTTGCAGAGAGGAACCTCAGATGATGCTGTGTCCCTCACACACTGACTTCATCCCTCAATCTCTGTGCTCTCCCGTAACATTAAAATACCTCACCTCCCTCCAACAAAGCACAGGCGTGACAAGTTTCTCCAAGTTACCTGAAAAACTACTGGGCAGCCAAGGAAGCATCACCCTCATCACAACTCAAGTTTGCTGCTTACTAGAATTAAGAAATAAATAAAAAAAAAAATCAAGTTTAAATAACAAGGAGTCACCTTTGATCTCCACCTCCTTAACAGCTGAGCAAATGAGCACAGAAAGTAAAACTCTGGAAAGGTAACATGATTTCAAGTTTTACAATCACGTAAAGGGAGATACTAAGTTTAATCCCTTTATCTTAGTTACACCCCAAATTTATGACAACCTCACCTGTGTAAATACATACATTTTGTTCTGCTTTCGTACACTTCCCTTCCTCTGCAGCTTTCCAGTCCGCAGTCGCACCAAGTGACCTTGCTTTTTCCACTCTGGTTTTATTCAGTTCCATTTTATACTCATTACTGGACTCGGGGCAGGTATTCCCATCTTCCTGTTTAGTTTCATTTCCCCCAGGAATATCACAATAAGGAACAACCGCAGCAGCTGAACGTTTCATACGGAAAGCTTACAATATGCTGCAGCCATCTTAAAAATAGTATCGCTCCATTCTTCATTAATAAAGTTCATCAAAGGGCTTGTGTTTTGAACTTCCTGCACAGGAAGGACATGGACCTGTTGGAACAGCTCCAGAGGAGGCCACGGAGATGCTGGGAGGGCTGGAGCCCCTCTGCTGTGAGGACAGGCTGAGAGAGTTGGGGTTGTTCAGCCTGGAGAAGGGAAGGCTCCAGGGAGACCTTCGAGCCCCTTCCAGTCCCTAAAGGGGCTCCAGGAGAGATGGGGAGGGACTCTTGACCAGGGAGTGGAGCCGTTAGATGAGGGGTAATGGTTTTAAACTGAAAGAGGGGAGAATTAGACCAGATATCAGGAAAAAATTCTTCACTCTGAGGGTGGTGAGACACTGGAACAGGTTGCCCAGAGAAGCTGTGGATGCCCCATCCCTGGAGATGTTGTCTCCAGTCCAGGCTGGATGGGGCTTTGAGCAACCTGGTCTGGTGGGAGGTCACACCAGGAGGAAACCTAGAGAATCCAGCCTCCCTGCACCCATCTCGAGCAACACAAGGAGAGGTGTTGGTGTTCCTGCTTTAGGGGACACGCTGACACCCTCCAATTCAGCAAGTGACAACACACTGGGATACCACGTACTCTTCATAGCCCTGAGAAAATTACACACAAAAGTATAATGCAATAAAATGTGCGTGAATTCAACAAAGACAGGCAGACTCTGCTTAGAACACAAAGTGCAGGGAACTTGGGATGAGCAGGGCCAATGCCACAGAAGGAAATGAGAAAAGGGTGGGATTTGTACTCAAAGCATCTCAAAGCACGTCTGATGCCGAGCCACATAAATTGTATG